>JAWPHD010008955.1:0-107500 GCA_037043455.1 Cyrtodaria siliqua | reverse complement strand
GCAGAATTAGCTAGAAATCTTATATCAACATGCATTTTTCTGTGATCTCTACCTAAAATGATGCTGTAGATTTAGAACCTGGTAAAGATAAATCAATGTATCCTGTAAAATGTAGAAAAGCGAACTTGTTTTTTTATCTACCTCCTTCATCTGTACGGCAGGAGTATTCAAGGGAGATAATAGTGTTGTGAGTCCTATTGAGCATTTTTTCTCGCCAAATAATTATCACGTCAGCGAATCGGGGCTCATTAACGTAAAGCTGTCATTATTTCCAATATTGCACGAGCCTGATTACGTCATTATATTCAAATTTCAATAAAATACCCGATGGGGAAAACTGAAGGTCACGCATATACGAGTAATGTACACAACATGATGAATTTGACGACTTCTCTAAGAAACTTTACCGGCAAACCAGGAAGGGCTACTCTCGCACACTGGGCAATATAACTTTTATTATGAAAGACATACCAATTAGATAAAATTTAAGAATATCTGAAGTGAAAATTAGTAGACTTTAACACGTCAACCCAAATTGATTAAACAATAAATGGGAGGTAATCTCGTAAATTAGAGAGGACGTTGAAGCTGAAGAGAGAAATAAAGAAATGAGAAAATACTTGAACATAGTAATGTTCAACCTGAGTGAATCAAAATCAAAGGCAACGACTGATAACGTAAACGTGGACAATCTACATTAGTTAGGCTCAGATGATCTCTTGATAAAGTAGCCGTGTATATGAGTAAGGCAATAAAACAACTGGCTCAAAATGTGTTACTCTGGTAAACAAAACTCGAAAGACATTCACACTTAAACATTCCAGGTTCATAGTTACTAAGTTAGCGAAGACTATAGCAGCGTTATCATCAGCTGAAATCTAGAAGTTACAGAGAGATGAGAGCAGGAAAATAAGTAGAGACGAGGAAAATAGAAAAGTGAAAGGAACATGTGACAGAAAATATGGAAACTCAGTAAGTACACACTATGGAAGCTACATTAATTAGGGAGCACACATTGATGGGATAGTTTACTTGAACACGTAACAGGTGATGTTATGGTTATGGAAAACCATCGTCTAACTTATTCATACCGCTCGGATACAATCGGTCCCGGAAATATCTTTGCGGGCGGTCTCACACAAATCCATGCAATATGAAAAATAGACTCTGATATTGAGGATCCTACGGTCACTAGGACAGCTAATTTGGTTCATATAAAGGATATGTTTTTATTCTAACACGATCTCCGCAGTCTTTCATATACACAAAGAAGAGAGACAGCTGTATGTTATTCTACGATAGAATACAGCTGTTCCATTAATTGCCCGCGTATATTTCATCCGTTTTAAGCGCACGTTACATGACGTCACTTGGTAAATATACGTCACGAACACAAACTCAACAGTAATTTTAATAAACTGTTAATTACAACAAACTTGCCATGCTCCAAAACCATGCACACCCCGATATAAACCCATCATATGCATTAATACACATATAACTTAAATACGCATCTTGAACAAGCTGAGAACGTTTGACGTCATACAGCGCAAGCTATATGACGTAAACAATGACTTAATTGTTTGTCAAGTGACTACTAGTGTATTGAAACGCAAAACGTTGCATACGGGGGCGCCCAATGGAACAGCTGTAAACATAGCAGCCTGATTACCTTGACCTGCGAGATAATATATAGTGCCCCAACAATAGCGTAAACAATGGGGTAACTGTTGTGTTAGAATCGAAATAATAAATACCTACCTGTATTTTATCGGTGATTAAAACACAGTTAGTCGTTCGGATGCGAGTAATTAAATCACTCGTGCTAACGCACTCGTGATTTAATTACTACGCATCCGAACTCCTAACTGTGTTTTATTCACCGATAAAACACAGGTACATATTTATTATTTCTTAAATAAATCTAATACAGTGGTAAAAAAGACGGGAAGTTCGAGTGTTCTGTAGAATATCCTTAATCATTTCTAATCATTACGATCTTATTTCTGTTATACCCAAGCTTTTGTCCAGTTCGAACAATTCTTCCAAATTTAGGGTTATGATGTGACATAGAATCTACGATAGAACGGGGGAGAAGGACGGCAGTACAATTATTTTTTTCAAACATATAAAATGCAAATAAAACATCTAATTAATACTTTTAAGGTTTGAGATTGGACATTTATGGAGTTATATTAACTTAGTAATTGGTTAACCTTTTCTGTATTATTGTCGACAAGGAAAACATTCTACAATGAGAAGGAAACAATTGGAGACATGGCAACAATACTGGACCTTGATTCAGGCAAAGAGGACCTGCACGAGTCGGCCCAATATATAGAGAATACGCAAGTCACAAACCAGATTCATATGCACGCTACGATACTCTACACTACTAAGGATCTGCCAACACTGCATTGGAGGTCACGTCAGATTGACCTTACGATTAGCAATCAGATTTCAGCCTACACAATTGCGGCCAAAATTGCTCGGTATAGACTGCTTCAGTGCGCATGTCGCGTTATAGTCAAACGCTGTGGAGCTGTCTACGCTCGGTATTGAAAGAGACAATGTCCGTAACTTTTAGCTTAAAAACACACACACTAATTGCGTTAACAAACATAACACACCAACCATTATTGAATATTTACTGAAAAAGAGAAAAAAAATACAAGATTGTTTGACGGAATTCAATACGACAACAGCGGTACAAAAAATGTACCGATTCATGGGGTTGAACCCACACTAAAATTACACTCGCGGGTCCATAGTCGACTTCGCTATCAACTGAGGTAATCGCGCCAGACGTACTATGACATACTATTTAGCAAATGTAATGTCGTTATCATCTCGGTAGAATATATATTTTCAAAACACATGACAGCGCCCATGATTTTCTTCGTATTCTTGATGTAACACATGTCCTTTAGTGTATTTCTTTGAATTTATAGTGCAATCCACAGCAATAACACACGAAGACTATCTTTTTTCGGATATCGATCTATGTGTTTTATGTGTTTTATGTGGATTTTCGTTTGTTCAGTTCACTCGAACATAGAGACAACAATAGTCCAAAGATGTTTTTGAAAAGCTCAGTACACAAGGGAGTTAGCCCCTTTTTCTTAAAACATGCATTTTGGCCGCAAAACAAATTAAATCTACGAAAATTACCGATATTTGTCCGAGACAATATTCTCTATATGTTCCTTACCAAAAAAAAAAAAAAACACACAAAAAAACGTAACACAGTGTGTAGATGACAGCTTTTGATTATCAACAATCATCAAATTACCCCCCTTTAACATTTGCGTATCATCCATAAAAGATTATTGCTTGGCAAATTTGAAACTGTTTAATGGGATATTTAGTACTCACTTGAGTGTACTTATCAACATCAAACATTGTTTTATTAAAACTCTGTTTCAGTTTTTATACGCCCTCAAAAACTGGCCTATGGAAATACCAGCTAAAAAGTTTCTTTTTTTGTTCAGTATAGATGGTCCTTTATAAGATCCATGACTTTCGCAATGTTGACTAAACTTCACACAGATGAGCGTTAGATCTATTATATCCATGGCCTCCAAGTTTGTTAAACTTAGGTCAACGGGTCATCCAGGATGGCCACCATTAGTTACAAGAGGCCGAAGATGGTCTGTTGATGCCTTACGTGTTTTTTTTTCTTCAGAATACGGGTCACTAAACCAACTAAAAGCACATAGTACTTTTTAATCAACCAATGTTGATTACTCCGCTATATTTGGTCCAATTTGGCGTCTTTTTGAACTTGTTCGAGCTTTCATGCATTATAAATTAACTTAAGGCTTGGTTGGGGATGTGTCCACGCTTGCTTCTGTGCTCAATGTAACTTCATAAAGTCTGGGACGAAAATTGAAATGTTCATTTTTAATGATACCTGTCTTGTCTCACGATTTAACAAAACAGCAGTCCATTCAATCACTTTTGTTTTTTAATTTAAACCATTTAATGTACTTTTTCAGACCGTTTTTTCAGACCGTTCAATATAAGTGTAATCGTCTTGTGTCTTTTGAAATAGTTTAGTAAAAACACAGAGTCGTACAACATATATTTTTAAATAGTAAAACTCCATTTCATTTAGTGAATATTTTCAAACAGTGAAACGCATTGAAACAGTATCAATAGACACCATTTAATGACGAACGCAACTGTGCTCGAACGGTTTCACGTGCGGTTCCGGCTTCCTCAAAGCAAGACGTCTCCAAAATGGGCTCTCGCATCATCACTTCAAAATCCACGTGAAACATCGACATCCCAGCTTGATATCTTTTTACGATCATTCAGGATGGCTAATAAGTTTTTAATTTTATTTAATCAGTCAACTTTGGAATTTTTTTCTTTTGGACTTGGTCGGGTGTCTCGTTCCAACATGGAACAAAGGGAAAATTTCTAAATCTACACGGATTCGTTTACTTCAATTCATACGTTCTAAATTTACTCGCATTAAATAAATAACATGGGGCTTGTTACTTAATCACTAGTTTCTTACATATTAGTTTACTAATTACTCGTTTAAAATAATTTATCACTGGTAAATACTGGTACAAACAAGCGCCATTTAATCATGTAAACTATTCACCGATAATTTGAGCGTGGGGAGTGTCCTACATCACATGGGGCTGTTCCCACCCCCACTTTGTTACGCAGTTTTTAGGGCAAATTTAGAGAGAATTCAGTACCGCCGGCCCAGGTTAAAATAGTATTCAGTATTCGGGTTATCCATGTTAAATAGTATTCAGTACTCGGGTCTAAATTAGAGAGTATTCAGTACTCGGGAGGTGGGGGGGGGGGGGGGGGGGGGTGTAGGGGGGATTCGACTGCCCTACATCACCTCTTGCCTGAACTCAGTGTTTTGTGTCCTGTAGTGTAATGTTTCCAGGATTTTACAAGGTAAACATCTGATTTAGTTCAAATCTGAACTTACATATTTAACAGTTATCAATACAGTTATCCATACAGTTATCCATACAGTTATCCATACAGTTATCAATACAGTTATCCATACAGTTATTCATACAGTTATCAATACAGTTATCAATACAGTTATCCATACAGTTATCAATACAGGTATCCATACAGTTATCCATACAGTTATCATACAGTCATCCATACAGTTATCCATACAGTTACCCATACAGTTATCAATACAGTTATCCATACAGTTATCAATACAGTTATCAATACAGTTATCCATACAGTTATCAATACAGTTATCCATACAGTTATCCATACAGTTATCCATACAGTTATCAATACAGTTATCCATACAGTTATCCATACAGTTATTCATACAGTTATCCATATAGTTATCCATACAGTTATCAATACAGTTATCAATACAGTAAGCTTAAGTCACGTCGGACCGCTCGCTATTTAATTTAAAATTGACAACTTAAAGGACATCTCGGCTGGTATGCTTTATTATGTCATCGGAGATAGGAACAATACATAAATATTTGCAGGCTAATCCTGGGCAATGGCTACAACCATCCACAACAAACTCTTTATATTGATCAACAGCAAAGGGAATTATTTAATCCCAGAAACACTAAATACTCGTATAACCTTAAATAAGCCAGAGGTGGTTTGGTGGTGCAGGTCTGGAAGGAAATCTGTCGATGGTCTAAGGATTCCTAGAATCCAACTTTGAACAATTGTCCAAGAACAACAGTGAGGCAACTGTTCTCTTCTGGCACTTTACGTGTGACGTCACATGTAAAGTTGGCAAATTTATATATCCCCAATACAAGAGTTCAGATGAATTTATTACTGCCATTAGGTCTGTACTAGACCGGTTAGTTGACCTAAACAGTGTGTATGACAATATCCAAATAGGGATCCTTCAAATTCAACTAGTCTTCACAAAGGACTGGAACAGGTCCAGGGGCTTTGTTGACTGGGAGAGCACGGATGACAAAGATTTGCATGTGCACATATAGGATCTAAACACAGAAATAGACACCTATAACCAGGAATTAGGCTTCAGTTCGCCAAAATGTGCCTGTAATTGTCAAAGGGGTCAAACACACGTTATTCCTATAGTTATGTGCTCCTCCTCGACGGGGTTCACCCTGTCCTCATAGTTGCCAGGAAGTGGCTACATAAAGTTTTCAATATAGTTTTGCATTAATCATGCCACTTTCCAAATTGTTGACACTGACCTGGTTAATTATTTTGAGTGTGGGGACTTCCCTACCTTCTTATCCATAGTCTAAATTCTGTTTGTGAAAACTCGACTCATTTCTGGTGATCTGCCTGCTGGATATTGTGATTATCTTTGGGAGAGTGGGGACTGCTCTACCCCTAAAGCTGATCACCAGTGTGAAATGTAATTTGTGCTCTTCCGTGAATATTTAGAACAGTGACCAAAAACTATCCTTCTGTGTTAATTACAACACAAAATGTCATTATAAGAGTGACATAATATTATATATTATATATAAAACAAAGAAGAACTTGCCTGGCTGGTGGGTAATAAACGGTTATTGTGTGACATACAAAATAATATTTACTAGTTATCCTTTATCCATAACCTCTGAGTGTGGGGACTGCCCTACCTCTACATGGTTTGTAATCCTTCTGTTTTCTGAGATAGCTAAAATTTATAGTCATGGCATCGGGTTTTTGTACGCCAAAAAGGTTTTCCCAACAAGAATCCTGGGTTCAACTCCATAAGGTCAAGGAAAAGCCCCAGTGCATTGATAAATCCATGCACAAAATGTGACATCAAACTAAAAAACGATGATGAAAACTTGGTGTGTGATAGCTGCTCCTTAAAACTTTGTTTATTATGCACTTGAATAACGAAATCTGCTTTTAACTGTGTCCAAAATGGGGAATTTGAAGACCTTAATTGGTACTGCAAACCATGCCGAGCTACTACACACACTTTGGGAAACATAACTAGTATTCTAACATATATGCTAACAAGTCAAAACGAAAGCATTTCTGTTGTTGAAAATAGAGTTGACCAAATTGCATTTAACACGTCAAAGGAAATCGATAAAAAAAACTTGAGGGGGTTAAAAAAAAAAAGGAGGTAGTCTCAGATATTAGAGAGGATGTAAATAAATGGTTTATCATGCAGATATGCACTTTTCTGCCTAATAAAGGGGTGAACTAATACATTTTGCTTTATTAGGCATTGACCAATAAAGCAAATCAATGCGGAATCCCTCGGCGTTTATTGTACGTAACGTTATTTGACGTCATAAAACAAACAAAACACAACAACATGCGGCGTCCGCGATAAGCGTAACATTCTGAGAAATAGGTTATTATAGTAATTCAAAAAATATAATATTATGTCAGTGCCTTTTACTATCAAGTTTATTAGGCTCAGTACGAACAAATATACAAATATCGGACAGGGAAAGCAGCATTCAAGGACGACAGTCAACCACAAAACATAAAAACAAACACGCAAACAGCAAGCGAGAAGGCAAAAGTAATAAAAAATGCAAACGACATCACAAACACAAAAGGGTCGACAATAGGGCTACCGCCTTGGAACGGTCAGTGGCAACAATGGCCACTGGGGATTTAAACCGGTTCTATGGTGCACCAAACCTCACACTTACCCTAAAGTCATCCGGATGAATACCCTTAGAAAATGAATTCTATGATTTAAAAAAGTATACCAGTTGTCAGCTTTGTGTTTCTGAATTAAACAACATAAACGATATAGATATAACAGGCTATGGGAGCCTGTACGACGGAAACCGATAATTTGAGCAAATATAGCGGCGACATTCAAATATTCTTCATCGTGACATGTCCATATTTTGTTTATTAAAACGGGCTAACTAATGCAACATTGCAAAGCTGCAAACAGCCGAAATAAAATAGGAATATTGTGTAACTAAACAGTGTAAAGATCATATCTTGAAAACATAAAACAACGAGTACAATCATTTGTGTACTTGGTCAGTATGGGATTGCTCACTAGGAAGTTACATTTTAAAGAATATTTGCCTCTTCAAACATCACTCAAACAAGATCAACAATTCATTTGCAGTTAGGAATAGATTCAATTGAACGTTTTAACTCTTTATTACCGTGCTAGTCGAGCTACAAAGAAATATAAAAAGATCGGACAAGGAAAGTAGCATTTAAGGAGGACAGTCAACCACGAAACACAGAAACAAACACGCAAACAGACAAACAAGAATGCAAAAGTAATAATAAATGCAAACGACCTCACAAACACAAAAGGGTTGACAATAGGGCTACCGCCTTGGAACGGTCAGTGGCAACACATGCCACTGGGGATTTAAACCGGTTCTATGGTGCACCAAACCTCACACTTACCCTAAAGTCATCTCATTAAAACAGGACAGTGTAAATAAAGAAATCCCCGCCATGATCTAATCTCTAACCAACAAGGCAGCATCAATAGGCAATATAAGTAAAACACAAATATGCTCGTGTAAATATAATACAAAAAAACAATAGCCTAGAAAGCCACAATGAAGGTACTCCATGATTTGGCAGAAGCCAGAACAACAAGAGAAAAAAACCATTAAGGGCACGACAAGAAAGATCATAGACAAACATCAAACGCCACCGTCCCATTGGGCTTTAGGTAGGCTTCATCATAGGGAACACAGCCTGTCCGGTCTTCGTACAATTAAAGAGGAAAGCATAGTGGCGAACTGTAAAAGGGTCCACCACCAAGCATGCAGTACGTTGCAAAACGAAGCAGGGTAAAAGTATCGGCATTCTTCGTTTTCTAAGCCTCGCCTAATAAACTTTATAGTAAAAGGCACTGACATAATATTCTCTATATAACAGAGATTTAAAGAAATGGAAGATAGAAAGAGAAGAGAATTGAACATCATACTCTTTAATCTGAGTGAATCAAACCACGCAGATAAGGAAGCAAACATTCAGACTGATAAAGATAAAATAATCTGTATTGCCCGCAAGTTAGGCATAGACGACCTCTCAATAGTAGCCATATACAGGTTAGGAAAGCAAACACCTGGCTCCAAATGAGTTACCAAGGTCATTTTGGAAAATAAAAAACACAAGACGCTTTTATTACCTTATTGCAACCAAAGTAGACGATGAGCATAAAAGAGTAAATATCAGTCAAGACCTAACAGAAGTGCAAAGAATAGGGAGAAGAAAAGCTAGGTCCGAGGCTGCCTCAAAGATGAATTATCTGGTGCCTTATGATATGAAAATACAACCAAGTCAGCCTATCCAGCACATTCTTCCTAGTCAACATGACTCGGGACATATTCTGGACAATTACTTTAGGGGCGCAAACATATCGGATAGTGAACTTCCATAAAGGTGATTATACTCAATTGAAAAGTGATTTGGATGACGTCGATTGGAATGATGTGCTAGGGGGAAAAACAATAACTGATGAGGCCTGGAGTAGCTTTGCTGAAACCATTATCAATTCATTAGAAAAATACATACCAGTGAGCAGTGTCAATCCAAGGTCAACTAGGAATAACCCTATTGTAGACAAAAATGCAAACAAAATCATCAAAATAATGCAAAGGAAATGGACCAAATATAAACACTGTAAAAATGAAATAAACTACAACGAATATAAAATAGCAAGGAATAATGTCGTCTACGAACTGAGAAAATGCAAATATGACTATGAAAAGGATTTGGCAATAAAAATCAAAACTGATGACAAACTATTCTGGAAATACGTTTGATCAAACACCAAAACAAAAACAAATTGTCAGCAACTTAGAAACAATCAGTGGCAGTAAAATAAGGAACGATAAAGAAAAAGCCGAAGTACTAAACAACCACTTTGTGTCTGTATTTACCAATGAAAACATTGATACTATACCAATATTGGAAGAAAAACCAACCACTTCTATTAATTCGCCAACATGGTTTCAGACAGGGCTTGATGACTGGTCAGAGGCTATATATATATAGCGGTGAGGAAGTCGATGTCGTTTATCTGGAGAGTAAGGTAACATCTACGAGCATAACTGATAAACTATATGACTGGATAGAAGAATTTTTGACAAATAGAAAACAAATGGTAATGGTAAATGGGCAGGTCTCAGAACTCAGGGATGTCACAAGCGGGGTTCCTCAGGGCAGTGTTCTTGGGCCTTTTTTGTTCCTTATTTACATCAATGACCTCCCAGACGCCATGTTCTGTACCACCAAACTGTTTGCTGACGACACAAAACTGTATACGGGCATAAATAGCCCATAGCGTGCGATGGACCTACAGGACAGTACTTTTACCGCATGTGAATGGGCTAAAAAATGGCAAATGACTTTTAATGCTAAAAAGTGCAAACACCTACATATTGGTAATAATGATGATGCATCCAATGTATTTTATATCAAAGATAATGGGAAGATAATGTGAATAAAATCGAAGAAATTACCAAGGTAATACACGAAAAAGACATAGGAGTAACATTTGACTCAAAACTGAAGTGTTCCAATCATATAAGCGGTAAGGTATCTAAGGCCAATAGAAACATTGGCCTAAGTTTTAAAACCTTCACGTACATGGACAGAGAAATGTTCCTGTGTTTATACAAAACCCTTGTTAGATCCCTTCTTGAATACGCCACGGTGGTTTGGGCCCCTACCTAAAAAAGGATATAATTGCTATAGAAAATGTCTAAACAAAGAGCAATAGGATGGTGGAAAACCTCAACAACTTTCCTTACCATGTTTGACTCACTATGCTAGGGCTACCAACCCTTGAATAATGAAGAGAGCGGGCTGACGTGATTCAGTTTTATAAAATATTAAATAATATCGATACAATTGACAAAAATAAACTATACACTCAGGCCTCTGATCTTGGTACAAGGGGCAACTCCAAGAAACTATTTAAAAACAAGAGCAAGAATTGATATTAGGAAAAATGCATTTGCCTACAGAGTCGTAGAATCTTGGCACAAACTCCCAGACACAGTGATTGAGGCACCCACCAGTTATTCCTTTAAAAGTAGGCTAAATAAACACTGGGCAAATCATAAGTTCAGACCGAAAAAACAATAAGGAAGCAGAAGTCACTCATGAAAGAAAATCATAACCAGACTGAGAAAACAGCTTATCAAAATGGGCCTAAGAAACCTATGGTTTACATCCGGCTTCTAAGACAGTATCAACAGTATCAACAGCGATTAATCGGATTATCTCGCTAAACTTTCGCAATATCTCGTACGGGTATTTTTTCCGCTAACGTCACGATGTACCAAATATCATGTATGGACACCTATTCAACTTGCAAGGTCGTCAAACATTTTAAACCGCGTGGCGTAAGTTTACTGATGACGAGGTAAATTTACCTAAACTCTATAGACACACTATCTGCCAGACCAAACTCCAAAACTGGACCGTCGAATTAAGTTAAAAATAATTGATCATATCTACACTCCACATCCTGAACAATATAATCGAAATAAATGTACCATTCATATGCATGACTGATCATTATCCTGTAGATGTATATTTTATTAGGAAAATTAAATGACAAAATCAAGATTCGCTAAAAACGGTCATAAAACTATTAATTACAGATCATTTGGAAAAGTTGATGAACAAGAATTTTAAAATGAGTTGTATAATTCAGGATTAAATACTGCTGAAACACTCACTGCTCCAAAAACTTCTCTTGAATATTAATACTCAGTGTTAAACAATGCTCTTTCTAAACAAAAGAGACAAATTAAACGCCCAAAACAGCCTGAATGGTACTCTGGTAAAATTAAAGAGGCAAGAAAATTACATTCAATAAAGCTAACAGATGGCCAGAATATAAAAAATGGAGGAATAAAACTAACTGATTAGGTAAGAACACATTTTTTTGCAAATGCAGTTAAAGATAAAATAGACTCTTAATTTATTTGGTGGCATCTTAAATCAATAACTGCACAGACCAATCAAACTTTTATTAAATTACCACCAATTTTAAATATTAATTATTAATGTTATAATTGAGGGAGAGAAAAGTATAGCTGACGCTCTAAATTGCAACTACTATGGTTGTTCAGTACGATTCTGGATACATCCTGAGATGTTTATTCTTTTTTTTGTATGTTTTCTCTGAATGTGGACTTTATTGTTAGAGAATTCCTTTTGATGGGATGTAGTTTTGTTTACACTGTCTTGTCTATTTGGGCGCTGAAGACAGGATAATAGCGAGGATTGTGCGCATATAAAAAAATTATTCAAGCTAACCTTTTGCCTACTGACCGTTCCAAGTCGGTAAACCTGTCTTCACCACCCTTTCTGTTGTTTTTTGTCTCTTTCATTGTATTTTCAAGTCCTTGTTTGCAGTACAGTGCGGACCTACGATGCCATTGCGTTCGGACGCTGTGGTTTCTATAGGACCCTATATCTATTTTTTTTTATTAATATTGCTAAAACAATAAACAAAACAACACTATATGCAAATAACTACGCTGAATTAAAAAAAACGTATTGATAATAAATTAAAACAGGCAATATTTAAAATAGATTACATCTCGATTTTGGAAGTAAGGCGAATAATTGATAAATTAGAAACAAATAAAGCAACAGTTATAGATGGTATTGAACCTCGTATTATAAAAGCAGCATCGGATTGCATCATTAATGCTATCACTTCAATCATTAATAAATGCATAGATCAAGGCATATTTCCTGATCAGCTAAAAAAGGCATGCGTGTTGCCTATAAACAAAAATGGACCAAAAGATGATCCGATCAATTATAGACTTATCTCATTATTACCAACAGCCCCGTGTGGTTCCCGGGTGCCCCCGTTTGGTCACGGGGCAAAGAATAGGGCCACTGCAGATCCCTTTGGAGGGGTAGGCAGAGGGGTAGAATCCCCCGTAATTCATGTTCATTTTATCATTTTTTGTTCATGTTCATTAAAGGTCTTCATCATGATCCCTGCATTGTTTCAAATGCTATATCGCTCGCATCAAAAGAGCAGTGGCAGAAAAACAATAAACGTTGCTCCAGCGTAAATGGAGTTTCTACGATAGAATTTGCAGCAACTCTGCAGTTCAGGGTGAGAAGGTTCTAGGCCCATTTTCCATATTTTTTCTCGATGTACATGGAAGATGAGCCTGGCATGTTCATGTCTGTTAGGCGCCATATAACCTTTTCATGTGTTGGTGCGCCTTAAAACCCAATTCAATATTATTACCAACAATTTCCAAAATCTTTGAGAAACATGTTGCTGCATGCAACTGCACTCTTTTTTTCAGCAATTTTAATATTTTGCACTCGGCTCAATCTGGATTTCGTAAAAAGCATTCTTGCCAAGTATAGCACTTATTCACCTTGTTGATAGCTGGTTGAAACAAAATTGATTCTGGAAACTTTGTTGGCAGTGTCTTCCTTGACGTGAGAAAGGCTTTTGATATGGTTGATCATGAGATACCATTATAAAAAATGCATTTGTATCATTTTTCGCCTTTAACCATACGTTGGTTTCAGACATATCTGTCTAACAGGACACAAGTGGTCAGAGTTGGACAGTATCAATCTGAGAAGAGAATCATCAAATCAGGTGTCCCTCAGGGATCCATACTAGGACCACTTTTGTTCTTGATTTATGTAAATGGTCTACCTTTAATTTCCAAAGAAGCTTCAGTTGACATGTATGCTGATGACTCCACGCTACGTACAACAAGTCTGGATGTGTCATCCATTGAGAGTAAATTACAAACAATTTTAAATAACATAAATAACTGGTGCACTGTAAATAACAAGGTTATAAATCCTACAAAATCAACATGTATACTATTAGGTTCAAACTATTAAATAAACCATTCTCGAAAACACACGCTTTCGATAGATAATTGACTGATACAATCAGTGTCTTCTCAAAAACTTCTCGGAATTACAATAGCTCAACTTCTAAAGTGGGATATTCAGATAAGCAAAGTCTGCAATCATATTTCGAGTAAATTCACTCTTTTAAGACGAATATCTAAATACTTGACACTTGATATGAAAAAGCTATTTTATAATGCATATTTAGTTCCAATATTTGATTATGGTTCTATCCTCTGGAGCAATTGTACTAAATCAAATTTTACAAAGGTTGTTACTTTACAAGAAAGCATTGCACGCTGGATTTTGATGAAACCTTTACATACACCTTCTGCAAATCTGTTTAATGAGTTGAATAGGATGTCACTTGAAACAAGACGTAAAGGACAAGGTATGATAAGGGTGTAATTTGGCCCCCAATATATTCAAAATACAAAAAAAATAATTTACATACACTATTCAACTTTTATAATCCGTCACTTTTCAAAGAATCGTATGTTTTTTTAATAATTCATATTTTCATTTGAAATTTTAACTGGCGTCGTTTAACTTATATCGCTAGCGATTTATAAAACTTAATCTGCCCTGATTGGACTAAAACCTTGTTGATAAACTTAATAAAATATTGGTATGTGTTTCGGTGATTTCCAGTTTTTAGTATTCGTGTTATTTTCAAAAAACCTGGGTGACCGATTATAAAAGTTGAGTAGTGTATAATCTGCTGTGCATATTAAAGTAAATTGATCATATTCTATCTTCAAAAGATGTTTTTATTTATTTTATTTATCTAGAAGAATTAACAGGGTCTCAAAAAAATGGCATTTTTGGTAATTTTGTTAGATTTTGTAGATTTTGGACCTTCTGGGCAAGGTTTTGATGCTAAAAATATAAAGCGCACCTCCGAGCACGCACAGTTTTTTGACTGCTGATGCATCCCTATCAAGTACCTGTTTCAACAAAAATCAACTGTGCTCGAGGGTACGCTCTGTATTACCAAGACCAAAAACTGATTGAAAACTGCTGAAAATGAACAAAAATTTCATTTTTTGAAAGAAAAGGCCTTGTTTGTAAGGCTCTTAAACTCATTTAGAGCCTTCAAACGTACTTGCAATGAGTTTTAGTAATGAACTAGATATTCAAAACTTGTGCATTAGCACTTTCAATATTGGGGTTCAATTTTGCCGCTTATCATACCTAGTCCTTATAAGTAGGTGTTTTAGTTTATATAAAGCAATTCATAATCTTTAAACATGACATTAAACATCCTAGACCTAAATCCGAATATTTAAAACAATCTTTTACCTATGTTGCCTTGCGGACTTGGAATTCAATCCTAGAAAATATCCGGACGTCTGTTTCTATATATGCTTTCAAATACAATTATAAACTATTTCTATTTCAAGATAACAGGACTGGTGTTCTGCTCAAATTAAGTTGTGTTAATAGTGAATACTTGTTTTGTATGCAAGCTTGTAACATATTATTAATGTTATGTGCAAGTATTCACTTGATTTTTTGATTTGATTCTCACGGAAGATAAGTGTTGTGCAATTGTTTGTATAATCTTAATGAGTTGTATCTTCATGAAATAAAGAATTTATTATTATTTATTATTATTATTATTATTATCATCAGGGGCGTAGCTAGGGACTTTATAATGTGTATGCAAACAGTGTAGGGGGTCCGGGGCATGTTCCCTATGAAAAAATGTTTTCCTGGACCGTCTGTGGTGCAATCTGGAGGCATTTACGCCACAAAATGAGGCTGATTTTGTCTCTGTTTTTTTTTCTCGATTTTTTTTTTAAAAAAAGTGATATTTTTATTTATTTTTTCAATATTTAGGACAATGTGTACGCAACTACTTACTTTGCGTACAGGTAGCTACGCGCCTGATCTAATTTATAAAACCTTTCAATTGAGTCCTCTCCTAAATGCGGAAAATTCAACACGTAGGCCACTCTCAATACTCTTGTTTTTACGTCATACAGTGATCCCGAGTCAGCCGCCAACTGCGCTACAGAACAGATAAAGTATCATAAGCCGGTCAGAACAGTTACATATGAAAACAGTATGATAAAATAATCGAACAGTGTGTAAATGTCAGCATTTCTTTTGATTTATCATGAACGATTTGAGCACTAGATAAACTAGTCATCATGAGACAAAATGAACATGATTTTAATAATTTTAATGATTTTAATAAGAATCGACACTTCCTTACTTACAAGTCGAGATCCCAGTAGGATTCGAACCCGCAGAGGTGAGAGGCGAAGGTTTACAACGCAACGTCGTTAACCATTCGGCTACTATTGAATTTGATGTGTTTCTATTGTTCAATGGCACGATATCTTCGCGAAATTTACTTTTGTTGTATGACGTCAATATCGATCTGTGCTCTTAACTACATAACGGAATCCTTTTACAACACTGCGAACACGCCTAGAGTACATTATATTCAGACACTTATCATATTAAAAACAGATTTGTATATTGATATTATTTTCAAGAACGGATGACCTACCTAACCTCGTTAAACATTATAGACTTGACATCAGCCTGCTTTTAGTTTTAATTAATTTGACATGTACTGCTACTTCCTCGTAGGACATGTATCCGCCCTTGCCTGTTCAAAAGGCAACTTGCCCTACATATTCGCAAATACACATGTACAGATTAGCTCACCCAGCACGTGCTGCACGCCGTTATCGCATTGAGCAGCACGGACTGTGTGGGCTAAAATCTACCGTGTATAGATGTCGTGTATAGTCGACACATAACGATACTTACCAGTTTATATATACCACTGATGTGCACCCACTTGTTTTATGTTTACTTTAAAATTATTTCGAGGGCACATGATTACACGGCATGCAAATTGGGATTATGTTCGTATATATTATTTTAATTTATTCATGCGCAATCAACCCGCGTTGTGACCTAAGAATGTACTATACAGATACAGACGCATGGTTAGAAGTGGCTTTATCGTTGTTGGTAAGTATTATTAAAATTATAATTGCTTATTTTGTTGTTAAAACAAACAAAAATGGTAATACAGCAGATACTATGATCATCGTGTGTTGAAACTCTGCTCCGAGTTTGACATTCGAACTTCAGCTCTAAGTTCGACGTTTTAACCTCAGCCCTGAGTCTGGCATTCGAAACTCAGCTCTGAGATTGACATTCTAACCTCAACCATCAGTTCGACATTATAACCCTGAGTTTGACATTAGAACCTAAGCACTGAGCTCGACATTCGAACCTCAGCTCAGAGTTTGACATTCTAACCTCAGCCCTGAGTTTGACATTATAGCCTCAGTCCTGAGTTCGATATAATTTAAGCCCTGAGTTTGACATTAGAACCGCAGTCCTGAATTTGACTTTCTAACCTCAGTCCTGAGTTTGACATTCGAACATCTGCTCTGAGTTTGTCGAACCTCAGTCCTGAGTTTGACATATGAACCTCAACCCTGAGTTTGACATCGGAACGCCAGCCCTGAGTTTAACATTCTAACCTGACCTGACATTCGCACAGGGCTGAATTCGAATGCCAAAAGTTAAGTAATACAGGTATATTATTAATTCGTTATATGCAAGTAATGTACAGAATATAAAACCAAAATATCACATTTATTACCGATCTTCCTGGATTGTATTAAGGATAATGTCCCTTTTTTAAAAAAAAATTCCATTGAGATTGCATTTGATAGAAAAAAATAAACAATATAACTCCACTAATTTATTTTTAAATGCAACTTTCCGTTTATTATGTTTACACATTTATCTAGGCAGCTATACTGAATATTAATACAATCATGGTGAAAGTGAATAAGGCTCATTGTAGCATGGTCACTGAACATTGTCTTTGTATTCAGCTTATATAATTCTCAAGTTCATGTGTGTATTAATTAATTCACATATTTATCAAGTTTGTATTTACTTTTACTGTTCATAGCCTAGATACATGTTTAAACACAATAAATTGAAAGCTGCATTTAAAATTATTTGAGTTCTAATTCCTTTTTATCTTCTTTTTTAAATGCAATCTCAATGGGATTACACAAAATAGGACATGACCCTTAATTCAGGTAATAAGCGTTTTTTTCTTCTGATTCTTGAAACTTTTAAACAAAATCTTTTTTGAAAACCAAAGTCTAACTGGATATATTTGCCACACAGCAATTTTGATGCGTTTATTAATAATTAAAGGGACACTTGATTTTTTTTTTAAAAACTGACGTGTCCCGTGGGGGCGGGGGGATATTACCCATCGGTCTGGATAAACAGAGGCCCTATTCTTGCCCGGGAATCACACGGGGAGTGTTTAAAATAAGACTGAATGTGTGAACAATTTTTTTTTTTTTATTGCTTATTTTTTTTTAAACGCGCTGTTGGATTTGACAAAACTTAGCAGAACGCATTGGTATGATGTGTAGTTGTGCATATTGCTCTTTTTTCAGTTTATTAATTTTAGGTGGAGTTATGGCCCCTTGATATTTTTACTTTGAATTTCTTGTCGTCGCTGATCCTCCTAAACATCTTGTTGGATTTCGACGAAATTTGGCAGGAAGAATCAGTATGATGTCTAGTTGTGCAAATCGCTGCCTTTCTACTAGTGAGTGCCGGTATGCCGCTACCAGGACACTAGTTTCCAATGTATAAGTACTGATATCCCGTTACAAAGACATTAGTTTCTATTCTATAAGTACTGGTTTCCCGTTACCAGGTCATTAGTTTCTATTCTATAAGTACTGTTTACCCATTGCCAGTCTACTAGTGAGTGCTCGTATGCCGCTACCAGGCCACTAGTTTCCAATCTATAAGTACTGATATCCCATTACAAGGCCATTCGTTTCTATTCTATAAGTACTGTTTCCCGTTGCCAGTCTACTATTCAGTGCTGGTATGCCGCTACCAGGCCCCTATCTTCCATTCTATCAGCACTGGTATCCCGCTACCAGGCCATTAGTTTCTATGCTATAAGTACTGGTTTCACGTTGTCAGTCTACTAGTGAGTGCTGGTATGCCACTATCAGGCCAGTAGTTTCCATTCTATAAGTAGTGGTATCCCATTAAAGGGCCACTAGTTTATATTCTATAAATACTGCGTTCCCATTTCCAGGCCACCATCCTATAAGTACTGGTATCCTGTTGCCTTTCTACTAGTGAGTGCTGGTATGCCGCTACCCGGCCACTAGTTTCCAATCTATAACTACTGAGATCCCGTTACAAGGCCATTTGTTTCTATTCTATTAGTACTGGTTTCCCGTTGCCAGTCTACTAGTGAGTGCTGGTATGCCGCTACCAGGGCATTTTTTTCCATTCTGTAAGTACTGTTATCCGGTTACCAGGTACTAGTTTCTATTCTATAAGTACTGGTTTCACCTTGCCAGTCTACTAGTGAGTGCTGGTATGCTGCTACCAGGACACTAGTTTTCATTCTATCGGCACTGGTATCCACTACCAGGCCATTAGTTTCTATTCTATAGGTACTGGTTTCCCGTTGCCAGTCTACTAGTGGTGAGTGCTGGTATGCCGCTACCAATCCACTAGTTTCCATTCTATAAGTACTGGTATCCCGTTAAAGGTCCACTAGTTTCTATTCTATAATTACTGCGCTCCCATTTCCAGGCCAACATCCTATAAGTACTGGTATCCTGTTGCCTTTCTACTAGTGAGTGCTGGTATGCCGCTTCCCGGCCACTAGTTTCCAATGTATAAGTACTGATATCCCGTTACAAAGACATAAGTTTCTATTCTATAAGTACTGGTTTCCCGTTACCAGATCATTAGTTTCTATTCTTAACCGTTACCAGTCTACTAGTGAGTGCTCGTATGCCGCTACCAGGCCACTAGTTTCCAATCTATAAGTACTGATATCCCGTTACAAGGCCATTAGTTTCTATGCTATAAGTACTGGTTTCCCGTTGCCAGTCTACTATCAGTGCTGGTATGCCGCTACTAGGCCACTATCTTCCATTCTATCAGCACTGGTATCCCGCTACCAGGCCATTAGCTTCTATGCTATAAGTACTGGTTTCACGTTGCCAATCTACTAGTGAGTGCTGGTATGCCGCTATCAGGCCATTAGTTTCTATTCTATAAGGACTGGTTTCCCGTTACCCAGTCTACTAGTCAGTGCTGGTATGCCGCTACCAGGCCACTATCTTCCATTCTATCAGCACTGGTATCCCGCTACAGGCCATTAGTTTCTATGCTATAAGTACTGGTTTCACGTTGCCAGTCTACTAGTGAGTGCTGGTATGCTGCTATCAGGCCATTAGTTACCATTCTATAAATACTGCGTTCCGATTTCCAGGCCATCATCCTATAAGTACTGGTATCCTGTTGCCTTTCTACTAGTGAGTGCTGGTACCCGCTACCGGGCCACTAGTTTTCAATCTATAAGTACTGATATCCCGTTACAAGGCCATTCGTTTCTATTCTATAAGTACTGGTTTCCCGTTGCCAGTCTACTATCAGAGCTGGTATGCCACTACCAGGCCACTATCTTCCATTCTATCAGCTCTGGTATCCCGCTACCAGGCCATTAGTTTCTATGCTATAAGTACTGGTTTCACGTTGCCAATCTACTAGTGAGTGCTGGTATGCCGCTATCAGGCCATTAGTTTCTGTTCTATAAGGACTGGTTTCCCGTTACCAATCTACTAGTCAGTGCTGGTATGCCGCTACCAGGCCACTATCTTCCATTCTATCAGCACTGGTATCCCGCTACGAGGCCATTAGTTTCTATGCTATAAGTACTGGTTTCACGTTGCCAGTCTACTAGTGAGTGCTGGTATCCTGCTATAAGGCCATTAGTTACCATTCTATAAATACTGCGTTCCCATTTCCAGGCCACCATCCTATAAGTACTGGTATCCTGTTGCCTTTCTACTAGTGAGTGCTGGTACCAGCTACCGGGTCACTAGTTTCCAATCTATAAGTACTGATATCCCGTTACAAGGCCATTATTTTCTATTCTATAAATACTAGTTTCCCGTTGCCAGTCTACAAGTGAGTGCTGATATGGCGCTACCAGGCCACTTGTTTCCATTTTGTAAGTTCTATTATCCTGTTACCAGGTACTAGTTTTTATTCTATAGGTACTGGTGTCACGTTGCCAGTGTACTAGTGAGTGCTGGTATGCCGCTACCCGGCCACTAGTTTCCAATGTATAAGAACTGATATCCCGTTACAAAGACATAAGTTTCTATTCTGTAAGTGCTGGTTTCCCGTTACCAGGACATTAGTTTCTATTCTATAAGTACTGTTTAACCGTTGCCAGTCTACTAATGAGTGCTCGTATGCCGCTACCAGGCCACTAGTTTCCAATCTATAAGTACTGATATCGAGTTACAAGGCCATTAGTTTCTATTCTATAAGTACTGGTTTAACCGTTGCCAGTCTACTATCAGTGCTGGTATGCCGCTACCAGACCACTATCTTCCATTCTATCAGCACTGGTATCCCGCTACCGGGCCATTAGTTTCTATGCTATAAGTACTGGGTTCACGTTGCCAATCTACTAGTGAGTGCTGGAATGCCGCTATCAGGCCATTAGTTTCTAATCTATAAGGACTGGTTTCCCGTTACCAGTCTACTAGTCAGTGCTGGTATGCCGCTACCAGGCCACTATCTTCCATTCTATCAGCACTGGTATCCCGCTACCAGGCCATTAGTTTCTATGCTATAAGTACTGGTTTCACGTTGCCAGTCTACTAGTGAGTGCTGGTACACTGCTATCAGGCCATTAGTTTCCATTCTATAAATACTGCGTTCCCATTTCCAGGCCACCATCCTATAAGTACTGGTATCCTGTTGCCTTTCTACTAGTGAGTGCTGGTACCCGCTACCAGGCCATTAGTTTACAATGTATAGGTACTGATATCCCGTTACAAGGCCATATGTTTCTATTCTATAAGTAAGTACTGGTTTCCTGTTGCCTTTCTACTAGTGAGTGCTAGTACCCGCTACCGGGCCACTAGTTTCCAATTTATAAGTACTGATATCCCGTTATAAGGCTATTAGTTTATATTCTATTAATACTAGTTTCCCGTTGCCAGTCTACTAGTGAGTGCTGATATGCCGCTACCAGGCCACTTTTTTTTCATTCTGTAAGTTCTATTATCCTGTTACCAGGTACTAGTTTCTATTCTATAAGTACTGGTTTCACGTTTCAGTGTACTAGTGAGTGATGGTGTGCCGCTACCAGGCCACTAGTTTCCAATCTATAAGTACTGATATCCCGTTACAAGACCAGTAGTTTCTATTCTATAAGTACTGTTTTCCCGTTGCCAGTCTACTAGTGAGTGCTGGTATGCCGCTACCAGACCACTATTTTCTATTAGCACTGGTATCCCGCTACCAGGCCATTAGTTTCTATGCTATA
Organism: Cyrtodaria siliqua; assembly: GCA_037043455.1. NCBI lineage: Eukaryota > Metazoa > Mollusca > Bivalvia > Adapedonta > Hiatellidae > Cyrtodaria > Cyrtodaria siliqua. Next base: position 85,290 of record JAWPHD010008955.1, on the reverse strand, counting down.
AGTACTGTACTAGTTTCACGTTGCCAGTCTACTAGTGAGTGCTGGTATGCCACTACCAAGCCATTAGTTTATATTCTATAAGTACTGGTTACCCATTGCCAGTCTACTAGTGAGTGCTAATATACCGCTACCAGGCCACTAGTTTCCATTCTATAAATACTGCGTTCCCATTTCCAGGCCACCATCCTATAAGTACTGGTATCCTGTTGCCTTTCTACTAGTGAGTGCTGGTACCCGCTACCAGGCCATTAGTTTACAATGTATAGGTACTGATATCCCGTTACAAGGCCATATGTTTCTATTCTATAAGTAAGTACTGGTTTCCTGTTGCCAGTCTACTAGTGAGTGCTGGTATCTCTAGTTTTTATTCTATCAGCACTGGTATCCCGCTACCAGGCTATTAGTTTCTATTCTATAGGTATTGGTTTCCCATTGCCAGTCTACTAGTGAGTGCTGGTATGCCGCTACCAGGCCACTACCAGGCTACTACCAGGCCACTAGTTTCCATTCTATAAGTATTGTTATCCCGTTACCAGGCAGCTAATTTCTATTCTATAAATACTGCGTTCCCATTTCCAGGCTAACGTCCTATAAGTACTGATATCCTGTAGCCTTAATACTACTGACTATTATAAATACCCATTCTTCCCCAGAACCATAGTCCATTGGAATACCCTACCTCAAAGAGTAGTAACCCTGCCCCCAGTGCATTTTGCCTGGCTGTTACCCATGTCAGTCACATGTCTCCCTAGAAAGCATGCCCTATCTTCTTTAACATGTTTTTAACACTGTATAATATTTCTAATTTTATCCTTAGCTTTATTTCAACTACGTCTTGTCAGTTGACGCGCGTCAAGTCTAGGTCCGCAGCAGGGGTTTGACTTATTGGAAGATAGATAGATAGATAGTGAGTGATGGTATACAGTACGTACCAGGCCTCTCGTTACCACCAATCTATAAGTACTGATATCCCGTTACAAGGACATTAGTTTATATTCTATAAGTACTGGTTTTACGTTGCCAGTGTACTAGTGAGTGCTGGTATGCCGCTACAAGGCCACTAGTTTTCATTCTATCAGTACGGGTATCATGTTACCAGGCCATTAGTTTCTATTCTATAGGTACTGGTTTCCCGTTGCCTGTCTACTAGTGAGTGCTGGTCCGCTGCTACCAGTCCACTAGTCAGTACTGTTATCCCGCTACCAGGCCATTACTTTCTATTCTATAGGTACTGGTTTCCCTTTGCCAGTCTACTAGTGAGAGCTTGTGTGCTGCTACAAGGCCACTAGTTTCCGTGCTATAAGTACTTTTATCATGTTACCAGGCCACTAGTTTCTATTCTATAAATACTTGTTTCACGTTGCCAGTCTACGAGTCAGTGCTGGCATGCTTCAACCAGGCCACTAATTTTCATTATGTCAGCGCTGGTATCTCGTTACCAGGCCATTCGTTTCTATTCTATAAATACTGCGTTAACATTTTCAGGCCATCATCCTATAAGTGCAGGTATCATGTTGCCTTTCTACCAGTGAGTGCTGGTATGCCGCTACCAGGCCACTAGTTTCCATTCTATAAGTACTGTTATCCTGTTACCAGGCACTAGTTTCTATTCTCTAAGTACTGGTTTCACGTTGCCATTCTACAAATGAATGCTGGTATGCCGCAACCAGACCGCTAGTTTCTATTCTATAAGTACTGGTTACGCGTTGCCAGTCTACTATTGAGTGAACGTATGCCGCTACCAGGCCATTAATTTCCATTCTAAAAATACTGCGTTCCCATTTCCAGGCCACCATCCTAAATGTACTGGTATCCTGTTGGCTTTCTACTAGTGAGTGCTGGTATGCCGCTACCAGGTCACTAGTTTCCAATCTATAAGTACTGATATCCCGTTACAAGGCCATTAGTTTCTATTCTATAAGTACTGGTTTTCCGTTGCCAGTCTACTAGTGAGTGCTGGTATGCCGCTACCAGGCCACTCTTTTCATTGTATAAGTACTGTTATCCTGTTACCGGTACCAGTTTCTATTCTGTGAGTACTGGTTTCACGTTTCCAGTCTACTAGTGAGTGCGGCTATGCCGCTACCAGGCCATTAATTTCTATTCTATAGGTTCTGGTTTCCCATTGCCATTCTACTAGTGAGAGCTTGTGTGCCGCTACAAGGCCACTAGTTTCCAATCTGTAAGTACTATTATCCTGTTACCAGGCACTAGTTTCTATACCTTAAGTATTGGTGCCACGTTGCCAGTCTACAAATGAATGCTGGTATGCCGTAACTAGACCACTAGGTTCTATTCGATAAGTACTGGTATCTCGTTGTCATTATACTGGTGAGTGCTGGTATGCTGCTACCAGGCCACTTGTTTCCATTCTACAAGTACTGTTATCCATCCTGTTACCAGGCCACTAGTTTCTATTCTATAAGTAGTGGTTTAACGTTGCCAGTCTACGAATGAGTGTTTGTATGCTGCAACCAGTTCTTTCAGAACATGTATCCCGCTATCAGGCCATTAATTTCTATTCTATAAGTACTGGTTACCCGTTGCCAGTCTAGTAGTGAGCGACGGTTTGCCGCTACCAGGCCACTAGTTCCATCTATAAGTACTGGTATCCCGTTAAAGGGCCACTAGTTTCTATTCTATAAATACTGCGTTCCCATTTCCAGGCCGCCATCCTATAAGTGCTGGTATCCGGTTGCCTTTCTACTAGTGAGTGATGGTATGCCGCTACCCGGCCACTAGTTTCCAATGTATAAGTACTGATATCCCGTTACAAGGGCATTAGTTTCTATTTTATAAGTACTGTTTTCCCGTTGCCAATCTACTAGTGAGTGCTGGTATGCCGCTACCAGGCCACTAGTTTTCATTGTATCAGCACTGGTATCCCGCTACCAGGCTATTAGTTTCTATCCTACAGGTACTGGTGTCCCGTTGCCAGTCTCTTAGTGTGTGGAACCCAAATTGTGATGGACCATAAAATGTGCAATAAAGGCAGATCTAGATTTGCATGTAAGCATGTATATATCTATACTTTTGGTTTGGGATTTCTTATAGCATTATGCATCGTATTCATACTTCACCCATATTGGGGCATGGGCTCCCTCCTACGCCCCCGCCCCCGCCTCCGCCCCCGCCCCCGCCCCCACTCCCACCCTCTCCACACGTTTTTTAAAACTTTTTTTATACATATTTTTGTGTTGTTTTAGTCAATTCTTACACATATATGTTCGCCCCTCACCACCCCCGCCCCCACCCACGCCCGCCTCTCACCCCCGTCACCACCCCACTTGAAACTCTATTTTTTTTTTACATATTTCTGTGTGGCTTTTGTCAATTCTTACACATGTTTCAAACTCCCGATCTGCGTCCTCTCCCCCGCCACTCCCCGTCCCCACCCACCACTCAAAACTAGATTTTTTTTCATTTGTTTTTCTTTACATATTTCTGTGTTACACATAGCTATGTTGCCCCCCTCTTCCCCCACCCCACCGCCACGCTCGAAACTGGAGTATTTTTATTTAATGTTTTTTTTTTTTTACATATATCTATGTTGTTTTGATAAATGCTTACACATAGCCCCCTTCACCTCACTCCCTGCCTCTCCATATTATTTTGTTTACATATTTCTGTGTTGTTTTTGTCAATTCTTACACATAGCTATCTTGCCCCACCACCCCCACTCCCCCCACCACCCATCCCCGCCTCTCCCCCACCCCCACCTAAAACTCGATTTTTGTTGTTGATTTTTTTACATATTTCTGTGTAGTTTTGGTCAATTCTTACACTTAGCAATGTTGCGCCCCCAACCCCACCCAACATTGGTTTAGCCTTGTTTTCTGATGGTATATACTAGCTATATAATTTATTATTCTCTGATAAATCGAATAGTCGAGCTGCGCTGTTCTCCGACAGCTCTTCTTTTTCTTTGAAATAGATGCTTGGTGGTTTTAAATTTAATAGTATGCTTCTTGTCTGCTGATTTCTTGTATAGCCTGTCTGTCTTTTTCATTAAAACTTTAATTTCTGTGGCGATCAGTTTCTGTGGTGATCCAAGGAAATTCATCGTAATATTTTATTTTTTAATATTGGTCAGTTTCCATATTTATCGTTAAGGGTTGCTCCAGGCACCTCTAATACTGTGTACTCCCTGGTAAGGTAGCACCAGGAACCTCTAACACTTTGTATTCCCTGGTAATTTCACATTAGGTGATTCCTCTGCAGACCTTGTGTTGACTAAGGTATCTAGTTCTCTGTGTAGCTCTAAAAATAATAGTCCCTCTGCCATTACGCAAGTCCCTAACAATGCTGCTCGCATTGCGTACTCAAGTTCTATAGCCCCTACCAGAGCCTCACAATGGTGCAGTTCTAAGGGTTATAGTCCACCTGCCATTGTGACAAGAGGAGAATTCCCTCAATGAAACAACATTATGTCTGCACTTGGATTTCTAGTACATTCACCAAGGGCATAGTATAATGTGGACTTGTTCTCTTGGCATAGTATAATGTGGACTTGTTCTCTTTCAAAAGCCCACTTTATAGATTTTGTACAAATCCATATGTTTTTATAAGCAAGATAAATAATAAATATTACCCAAATTTTACAAAATTGCTTACTTTAAATTTGTAAATATTAATATGCAGGATATGTGCACATTTCTGTATAATACATATGGTTTTGACAGTGTAAATGTTTCTCTAATGCTAACCTAAACTCTTAGCCAACGTGAACATTAAACCCTTTGTGATTAAGAATGTTGTTGATGATGTAATCAATCTTGATGGTTAATGGTGACAAAGGCATATAAAGAACATAAATGTAGCTTCCAACAGAGTCATATGTGTCCCTGTTTTCTAAGAACAATTTCATAACCATAACAATTTCTTTTTCTATGAATTATAACTGTGCATCAATATCATGTCATTTAAAGGAATTTCATCAGGATTGGTAGTTTGTCAGAATCGTTTAAAACATTATTTCTGTATTAAATTGACAGAAATGACATAAATAAGCCAAAAGAAATTACACTTAACAACTAAATAAAAAACCTGAAGAAGGTATTTCCTAACTACGGTTATGCCGCGAAGTAGCGAAGTATTGCAATGCGAGCATCGTGGCTAGATTAGGCAGAGGTATTACACGTGACAACTGTTTATAATTTTGGTATATTTAGCCCAAAATCCTGATGGACCCTTTTAGAGATATTGCAAGCTCTTTATTTATATATATATAGAACTTTTAGATAAACTATGATATGTACTTTTAGTGTATTTATCACATAATTAACGTTATAACTGCAACATTTATTAGCTCTTATTATGGCTGAAGGCCAGGCGATTCAGCCAGTTGAGCTTATATTTACTACCAAATGTGTCAAATGTTTATCAGTAGAACCTTTTGGACACAATACAGCCTTAAACTAATAGATTTATACAGGTCTTTGTTGGGGTCCTGTTTTAGTTGTTCTTATAAAATACAGATTTTGAATAGCATATTCATATTCATCCATTGAAAATGTTAGAATTAGCCTCATACCTTGTTATAAATAAAATAAATGCTGTTTTCTAGGTCAATATTGTAAATTCTGTTTAGCAATACACTTGTCATCAGTGCCCCAGATAAGCTGTGTATCCATATACTTCACTCAATTAACCCTTAACAAGCAGACTGATCAGGGTTTACAATGTATGGCTGCTGATCAGTAATTTTCCCCGAAACACCCATTTGTCAATTATTTTTAATTTAAGTGAAATACCATTACAGTTGCAAATGCTATCTAGGGCACTGAAGTCATTGCTAGACTTGAATAAATATCAAGAATAACATGTATTATAAACTAAACGAATGCCACCTCCGAAAACTATCAGCTGAAACGAGCCCATAATTCTGCGAAATGTTAATGGACCGGAACAGCATGACGAAATGATTAGAACTAGACTTCATACTGATATTTCCTACTACATCAAAAACTGTTGAGATGTTCAAGAGGAGTAGCCATAATGATTTGCTAGACTAGAATTAAATATTGAGGTTACTTCGAATTAAATCTATTGACAATGTTAAAATGATTCCAATAGAGCATAAGATATGAATTAAAAAATACTGCTTTCTTAACTCACTATAATTGTAAATTCTTTCTAGTAATGTTTATAAGTGTAGTTACTAGACTTGAATAAAGATGTTAAATTATATATTAATATTAATATCAGTTGAAAATGTGATTCCAATAGCAGCAAAAGTTCTTAAATAAAAGAAATACTGTTTTTGTAAATTCTATCTAACAATATTTATTTGTGTGGTTGCTAGACTTAAAGAAACTAATCCACCAAATAACGGCAAAATTACACCACAAAACCGTTTATCAAAACTATCCAGGTGTTCAGGTCATATACTAGTATATATGTGCCGATTAAAATTATAGAATTTTTCACTGGTTTTTAAAAAACCCGTGATTGATTATGCCTAAAATGAATTATGAGTTGGTAACTCTTAATTCAATGCTCAAGTTTTGGGATTTGGGGTGGCTGGTTAAAGCGGTTTAGATTGTGTCTATAGATTTTGGATTCTCAAAATATGTAATATATATACCTTGTAAACAGTAGGTTTAGAAACGGTGTATATATGTTGTATAATTTGGCTAATGTTGGCGGGATAGCTATTTTAAATAAAGAGGTTGCATTACATTATATATATTGAATCAATAGACATGTTAAAATGATTCAATAACAGCTTAACTTCATATGTATACAGAAAATGCTGTTTTCTTGTCTCAATATTGTACATTTGGCCTAGCAATACAATTTCCATTGTAGCCTAGAATTTTTTTTTGATTTTTTTTTGAATGATTCCAATAACAATATGATATCTTCTTGAAAAAATAATGCTGTGATTTCTGAAGTTTTTTATGCATATACAATGCATATATAGTGTTACCCCTGTCCGTGCATTCGTACCAAAAATGTTACTAAGTCAATTTGTATATGGGCAAAATGTCTCGACAAGTTCATTAATTGGCCCCATCGCCTTGGTAATTCAGAGTTACGCCCCTTGGAATAGTACAACTTTATAAAATTAAAGTTGTCTGGACTCTTAACTTGGATAACTGCTATCCAATCTTCTCCGAACCTAATCAAAATTGTATATGGACATAATGTGTCGGTCAAGTTCAATAATCAGGCCCCATTGCCTCTCTAATTTACGAGTTATGCTCCTTGGAATATGGAATAGTAAAATATCAAGCAATTACTGTTGTTCGCAAAACAATTTCCTTAATAATATGTGAAGCAGTAGTGGGGGCATCCGTGTCTTATGGACACATATCTAGTTTCAAGTTAGATGTTGTTAATTTTGTCTAGCAAAGTCATTTTTGTGATTGCTTGACTTGAACAAAGTCATTCACATTGCACCAATTAACAAAGTAAAACTGCTTCCAATAACAGTATAAATTATAAATAAAACAATTCGCAGTTTTCTCGAGGCAATATTGTAAATTCTGTCTAGCAGTATTTATTTGTGTTGTTGTTATAGTGGAATAAAGTTGTTGAATTACACCCAAAAGGAATCAGTTGACAATGTTAAAATGTTCCAATAAAACATAAAATCTTATAAATACAGATATTATCTTATCTCAATATTGTAATCATTTCAAAGCAATACACATTGCAGATGCTAGACTTGTGTAAGGATTTTGAATAGCATTATTCTTGCATTCATTGAAAATGTTAACATGATTTCAATAATGGGCAACACTTATATTTATATATGCAAAGAAATACTGTTTTCTTACCACAGTATTGTAAATTTTATATTTCAGCAAATTTATGTGTCATTGTTAGATTTGAATACAGATTTATTACTCAGTGGTAGCAATGGTGCTCATATTCAGTAGTAAAATTATTCAGTTATCAGCATACACGGTCTAAATGATCAAACAATGGCTGAAAGTATAGGTAATAATTCACGTGATGTCAGACGCTGCAGTATTCCACGAACCTGTGACTAGGGTCTTACAGATCTAGTGAAATATTTCCAAACAATCTGCACAAATTGCTGTTTTGCTATAAAGACATATTTATTTTAAGTTCAGTCTAGGAAATATGTATTTCCATTGTTGCAAGTCTAGAACAGACTATATTCCTATGATAGCATTTATTGACACATGTTAAAATGATTCCAATAATGGAATAATTTTTTATATAAAATGAAAAAAAAAAGCTGTTTTCTTCAGTCAATATTGTAATATTTGTGCTGTTGCTAAACTTGAATAAAAATGTTGAATTGCATTCTCATTGCAACAATTCACAATGTTAAAATATAACTTCTTTTAAATACAATCAAATGATATATTATGTCTAGTAATATTTATTTGTGTTGTTGATAGACTTAACTATGTTGAATTGCATTCATATTGCATCAACTGAAATGTTAAAATGATCCTATTATCAGGATATCTTATATAAATTGTAACAAAAAATGCTGTTTTCTTCAGTTATGTTGTAATTTCTGTCTAGCAATATTTATTTGTTTTGTTGCTAGACTTGAATAAAGATGTTGAATAACATTTATATTGCATAAATTGAAACTGTTAAAATGATTTTAATAACAGCATGACATTTTATAAATTAAAAACAATGGATCAGATTATAGGTAATAATTCATGCGATGTCAGACGCTGCAGTGTTCCGCATATCTGTGACTCAGGTCTTACAGATCTAGTGACTTATTTACCAAACACTACACAAATTGTAAAGACATATTGTAAGTTAAGTCTTAAGAAAAATGTATTTCCATTGTTGCAACACTAGAACAATATTTATAGGGCTCAGTCTCGATGATAGTATGTTCTACTTAAATTGAAACGGTCATTATGATTTTGGACAAACAGTTACTTACACCGTACCTATACAAAACATATAGGTATATTATGTCGGACATCGTCTTGAGTGGTTTACACAATGTAAGACATCACTGAGATTTAGCCCAGATTTATCCCTATTGACACATGTTTAAATGATTCCAATAAATGCATTTATATTTTATATATATAAAATGAAAAACTGCAGTTTTCTTTAGTCAATATTGTCAATTATGTTGAGTAATATGTTGTTGCTAGACTTGAATAAGATGTTGAATTGCATTCATATTTCAACAGTAGATTTGTTTAATATCTAGTAATATTTATTTGTGTTGTTGCTAGACTTAAATATGTTGAATTGCATTCTTATTGCAACAAATGACAATGTTAAAATAATTCTAATATATTCGTATATACTTATAAATTGAAAACATGTGTTGTGTTTTCTTCAGTTATATTGTAACCAAGTTGCTGTTTTGCTTTAAAGACATTATTGTACGTTCATTCTAGGAAATATGTATTTCCATTGTTGCAAGACTAGAACAAACAATTTAGACTTCATTCATAGACTAATTGACACATTAAAATGATGAGGTATGATTTGTTGTAAATACAAAATAATACTCTTTTTTAAGAAGTCAGTATCGAAAATTCTGTCTTGCATTATTTATTTGTGTTATTACTGGACTAGAATAAAGGTTTTGATTAACATAGGTATTGCTTCAATTTAAAATTATTCTAATAATAGCATAACTTTTTACGCCCCTGCTATTCGACGAATTGTGTAAGGGCATATAGTATTACCCCTGCCCGTCCATCTATCACGATCTATTACGATATCAGTCAGTGTGTCTGTATCGTAAATGTTGTTCAGACTTGACTTCGATAGTTGTTACCCAATCTCCTCTAAAGTTGGTCAAATTGTATATGGGTACAATGTCTTGGCTAGGTATCCAATTAATTCAGAAAGGCAATAGCCTTATTAAAAGTGAAGCAATAGCAAGGACATCCATGTCCTATGGCTCAAATTATAGGTAATAATATATGCGATGTCAGACACTGCAGTAGTCGAGATCCTGTGACTTAAGTCTTGCAGATCTAGTGAATTATTTACCAAACAATCTACACAAATTGCTGTTTTGCTATAAAGACATATTGTAAGTTCAGTCTAGGAATTATGTATTTGTATGTAATATGTGTATGGAAAGAAAACAAAATGCAGTTTTCTTCAGTCAGTATTGTAAATTCTGTCAAGTAACATTTATTTGTGTTGTTGCTAGACTTGAATAAAAATGTTGAATTGCATTCTTATTGCAACAATTGAGAATGTTAAAGTGATTCTAATAATAGCTTAACTTCTTATAAATACAGGCAAATGCTGTTTTATGTCTAGTTATCTTTGTGTTGTTGCTAGACTTAAATATGTTGAATTGCATTCTTATTACATCAATTGAGAATGTTAAAATGATTCTAATATAAGCATATCTTCCATTCTACAATAGAATTTGCAGCAATTCTGCAGTCTGCAGATAAGAAAGTTCTAGGTCCATTCTCCATGTTTTATCTTGATGTAAATGGAGGAAGAGCCTGGCACCATAATTACCTTTCATGTGTTGGTGCTCCTTAAAACCCAATTCAATTCAATCAGCAAATTTTCTTATAAATTGAAAAAAAGGCTGTTTTCGAATGTTGTAAATTCTGTCTTGCAATATTTATTTGTGTTATTGCTGGACTAGAATAAATGTTTTGAATAACAAAGATATTGCATCAATTTAAAATTTTAAAATTATTCGATTAATAGCATAACTTTTTACGCCCTTGCTGTTCGAAGAATTGTGTAAGGGCATATAGTATTACCCCTGTCCGTCCATCTATTCTTGCGTCAGTCAGTGTGTCCATATTGTAAATGTTGTCCTAACTTATCTTTGATAATTGTTATCAAATCTTCTCCTAACTTGGTAAAATTGTATATTGGCACAATGTCTTGGCCAGGTAACCAATTAATGTCAGAAAGGCAATAGCCTTATTAAAATGTGAAGCAATAGCGGGGGCATCCATATCCTATGGCTCAAATTATAGGTAATAATTCATGCGATGTCAGACACTGCAGTATTCGCGATCCTGTGACTCAGGTCTTACAGATCTAGTGAATTATTTACCAAACAATCTACACAAATTGCTGTTTTGCTATAAAGACCTATTGTAAGTTCAGTCTAGGAAATATGTATTTGTATCCAATAATGGCATTAATATATATATGGAAAGAAAACAAAATGCAGTTTTCTTCAGTCAGTATTGTAAATTTTGTCAAGTAACATTTATTTGTGTTGTTGCTAGACTTAAATAAAGATGTTGAATTGCATTCTCATTGCAACAATTGACAATGTTAAAGTGATTCTAATAATAGCATAACTTCTTTTAAATACAGGCAAATGCTGTTTTATGTCTAGTAATTTTTGTGTTGTTGCTAGACTTAAATATGTTGAATTACATTCTTATTACATCAGTTGAGAATGTTTAAATGATTCTAATCAGCATATCTTCCATTCTACTATAGAATTTGAAGCAATTCTGCAGATCTGCAGATAAGAAAGTTCTAGGTCCATTCTCTATGTTTTATCTTGATGTAAATGGAGAAAGAGCCTGGCACCATAATTACCTTTCATGTGTTGGTGCTCCTTAAAACCCAATTCAATTCAATCAGCAAATCTTCTTATTAATTGAAAAAAGGCTGTTTTCGTATGTTGTAAATTCTGTCATGCAATATTTATTTGTGTTATTGCTGGAATAGAATAGAAGTTTTAAATAACATAGATATTGCATCAATTTAATATGTTAAAATTATTCTAATAATAGCATAACTTTTTACGCCCCTGCTATTCGAAGAATTGTAGAAGGGCATATAGTATTACCCCTGCCCGTCCATCTATTCTTGTGTCAGTCAGTGTGTCCATATCGTAAATGTTGTCTGGACTCAACTTTGATAATTGTTACCCAATCTTCTCTAAACTTGGTAAAATTGTATATGGGCACAATGTCTTGGCCAGGTATCCAATTAATGTCAGAAAGGCAATAGCCTTATTAAAATGTGAAGCAATAGCGGGGGCATGCATGTCCTATGGCTCAAATTATAGGTAATAATTCATGCGATGTCAGACACTGCAGTATTCGCGAACCTGTGACTCATGTCTTACAGATCTATTGAATTATTTACCAAACAATCTTCACAAATTGCTGTTTTGGTATAAAAACTTATTGTAAGTTCAGTCTAGGAAATATGTATTTCGATTGTTGCAAGACTAGAACAAACAATGTGGACTACCTTATATAACACTTATTGACACATGTTTAAATGTTTCCAATAATGGTATTAATATGTATACGGAAAGGAAACAAAATGCAGTTTTCTTCAGTCAATATTGTAAATTCTGTCAAATAATATTTATTTTGTGTTGTTACTAGACTTGAATAAAGATGTTGAATTGGATTCCTATTGCAACAATTGACAATGTTAAAATAATTCTAATAATAGCATAACGTCTTTTAAATACAATCAAATGCTATATTGGCCCAACTGTTCTAAGAAGGGTTAAATTAACTGAGCGTTAAGTAAAAATTTCAAATCTCTCTGAATTTCTGATTAACGAATATTTCCCCCAGAAATTGAGCATTTGAAAGCATTATGTTCAGAAGAAATGCAAATTAAAAACGTTTAATAGTACAAAACATATTTTTGTGAAAAACTGTATTTTGAAAGTTTACACTAACCAAGGATTAAGCTAACCAATCTTTGAACAACTGTGCCCATTATGTTTATTACTATTTATTTTTGTTTTTGGTAGACTTAAATATGTTGAATTACATTCATATTGCATCAATTAATGATTTCTAATATCAGCATATCTTTGTAAATTGCAACAAAAAATGCTGTTTTCTTCAGTTATGTTGTAATTTCTGTCTAGCAATATTTATTTGTATTGTTGCTAGACTTGAATGAAGATTTTGAATAGCATTTATATTGCATATATTGAAAAAATAAAAATGATTTTACTAACAGCCTGACTTTTCATAAACTAAAAACAACGGCTGAAATTATTAGGTAATAATTCATGTGATGTTAGACGCTGCAGTGTTACGCATACCTGTGACTCGGGTCTTACAGATCTAGTGAATTATTTACCAAACACTACACAAGTTGCCTTTGTTTCATAAAGACATACTGTAAATCTAAGAAATATGTATTTCCATTGTTACCACACTAGAACAATGTGGACTACATTCATATAATATTTATAAGGGCTCAGTCTCGATAATAGTATGTTCTAAATCAATTAAAACGGTCGTTATGATTTCGGACAAACAGTTACACGGTACCTATACAAACGTACAGGTATATAATGTCGGACATCATCTTGAGTGGTTTACACACAATCACTGAGATTTAGCCCTGAATTATCCCTATTGACACATGTTAAAACGATTCCAATAAATGCATTTCTATTTATATAAAATTAAAAAATGCAGTTTCTTACATCAGTATTGTCAATTCTGTCGAATAATATTCATTTATGTTGTTACTAGACTTGAATAAGATGTTGAACTGCATTCATATTGCAACAATTGACAATGTTAAAAGAATTTTAATAATGACATAACTTCTTATAAATACAATCAAATGCTGTTTTATGTCTAGTAAAAGTTATGTTTAGTAATATTTATTAGTGTTGCTAGACTTAAATATGTTGGATTGGATTCTTATTGCATCAACTGACAATGTTAAAATGATTCTAATATCAGCATATCTTATGATAAGATGAAATAAAATGCTGTTTTTTTCCCCGTTTTGTTGTAATTTCTGTCGTGACACGTTAAAATGATTTCAATAGAACTTAAATTTCTTATAAATACAATACTGTCTTTTGTAAGTATTGTAAATTCTGTCTAGCAATATTTATTTGTGTTGTTGCTAGACTTGATTAAAGGTTTTGAATAACATTCATATAGCATCAATTAAAAATGTTAAAATTATTCTAATAAAAGCATAAGGACATATAGTGTTACAACCGTCCGTCCATCTATTTTTGCTCGGTCAGTGTGTCTGTACCGTAATGTTGTCCGGACTTAACTTTGATAATGGTTAACCAATCTTCTCTAAACTTGGTCAAATTGTATATGGGCACAATGTCTTGGCCAGGTATCCAATTAATGTCAGAAAGGTAATAGCCTTATTAAAATGTGAAGCAATAGCGGGGGCATCCATGTCCTATGGCTCACATTATAGGTAATAATTCATGCGATGTCAGACACTGCAGTATTCTCGAACCTGTGACTCGGGTCTTACAGATCTAGTGAAATATTTACCAAACAATCTACACAAATTGCTGTTTTGCTATAAAGATATATTTATTGTAAGTTCATTCTAGAAAAGATGTATTTCCATTGTTGCAAGACTACATCAAACAATGTGGAATACACTTATATAACATTTATTGACATATGTTAAAATGATTCCAATAATGGCATTAATTTCTATATGGAAATGAAAACAAAATGCAGTTTTCTTCAGTTATTATTGTAAACTCTGTCAAGTAATATTTATTTGTGTTATTGTTAGACTTGAATAAAGATGTTGTATTGCATTCTTATTGCAACAATTGACAATGTTAACGTGATTCTAATAATAGCATAACTTCTTATAAATACAGGCAAATGCTGTTTTATGTCTAGTAATATTTGTGTTGTTGCTACACTTAAATATGTTGAATTGCATTCTTATTACATCATTTGAGAATGTTAAAATGATTCTAATATCAGCATACCTTCCATTCTACTATAGAATTTGCAGCAACTCTGCAGATCTGCTAATAGGAAAGTTCTAGGTCCATTCTTCATGTTTTATCTTGATGTAAATGGAGGAAGAGCCTGGCGCCATATAACCTTTTATGTGTTGTTGCTCCTTAAAACCCAATTCTGTTCAATCAGCAAATGGAAAAAAAATGCTGTTTTCGTATGTTGTAAATTCTGTCTTTCAATATTTGTTTGTGTTATTGCTGGACTAGAATAAAGATTTTGAATAACATAGATATTGCATCAATTTAAAATGTTAAAATTATTCTAATAATAGCATAACTTTTTACGCCCCTGCTATTCGAAGAATTGTAGAAGGGCATATAGTATTACACCTGTCCGTCCATCTACTTTTGCGTCAGTCAGTGTGTCCGTATCGTAAATGTTGTCCAGACTTAACTTTGCTAATTGTTATCAAAACTTCTCCTAACTTGGTAAAATTGTATATGGGCACAATGTCTTGGCCAGGTATCCAATTAATGTCAAAAAGGCAATAGCTTTATTAAAATGTGGAGCAATGGCGGGGGCATCCATGTCTCAAATTATAGTTAATAATTCATGCGATGTCAGTTCTGCAGTGTTCCACGTACCTGTGACTCAGGTCTTACAAATCTAGTGAATTATTTACCAACAATGTACACAAATTGCTGTTTTATTTATTGTAAGTTCAGTCCAGGAAATATGTATTTCCATTGTTGCAAGACTAGAACAAACAATGTGGAATACACTTATATAACATTGATTGACACATGTTAAAATTATTCCAATAATGGCATTAATTTTTATATGGAAAGGAAACAAAATGCAGTTTTCTTCAGTTAATATTGTAAACTCTGTCAAGTAATATTTATTTGTGTTATTGTTAGACTTGAATAAAGATGTTGTATTGCATTCTTATTGCAACAATTGACAATGTTAAAGTGATTCTAATAATAGCATAACATTTTATAAATACAGGCAAATGCTGTTTTATGTCTTGTAATATTTGTGTTGTTGCTACACCTAAATATGTTGAATTGCATTCTTATTACATCATTTGAGAATGTTAAAATGATTCTAATATCAGCATACCTTCCATTCTTCTATAGAATTTGCAGCAACTCTGCAGATCTGCTAATAAGAAAGTTCTAGGTCCATTCTTCATGTTTTATCTTGATGTAAATGGAGGAAGAGCCTGGCGCCATATAACCTTTTATGTGTTGTTGCTCCTTAAAACCCAATTCTGTTCAATCAGCAAATGGAAAAAAAATGCTGTTTTCGTATTTTGTAAATTCTGTCTTTCAATATTTGTTTGTGTTATTGCTGGACTAGAATAAAGATTTTGAATAACATAGATATTGCATCAATTTAAAATGTTAAAATTATTCTAATAATAGCATAACTTTTTACGCCCCTGCTATTCGAAGAATTGTAGAAGGGCATATAGTATTACACCTGTCCGTCCATCTATTTTTGCGTCAGTCAGTGTGTCCGTATCGTAAATGTTGTCCAGACTTAACTTTGATAATTGTTATCAAATCTTCTCCTAACTTGGTAAAATTGTATATGGGCACAATGTCTTGGCCAGGTATCCAATTAATGTCAGAAAGGCAATAGCCTTATTAAAATGTGGAGCAATGGCGGGGGCATCCATGTCCTATGGCTCAAATTATAGTTAATAATTCATGCGATGTCAGTTCTGCAGTGTTCCACGTACCTGTGACTCAGGTCTTACAAATCAAGTGAATTATTTACCAACAATGTACACAAATTGCTGTTTTATTTATTGTAAGTTCAGTCCAGGAAATATGTATTTCCATTGTTGCAAGACTAGAACAAACAATGTGGAATACACTTATATAACATTGATTGACACATGTTAAAATTATTCCAATAATGGCATTAATTTTTATATGGAAAGGAAACAAAATGCAGTTTTCTTCAGTCAGTATTGTAAATTCTGTCAATTAATATTTATTTGTGTTGTTGCTGCTATACTTGAATATGCTAAAGATGTTGAATTGCATTCTTATTGAAACAATTGACAATGTTAAAATGATTCTAATAATAGCATAACTTCTTATAAGTAGAGGCAAATGCTGTTTTATGTCTAGTAATATTTGTGTTGTTGCTAGACTTAAATATGTTGAATTGCATTCTTATTACATCAATTGAAAATGTTAAAATGATCTTAGTATTAGCATATCTTCCATTGTAAATGGAGTGTCTACTATAGAATTTGCAGCAATTCTGCAGATCTGCAGGTAAAAAAGTTCTAGGCCCATTCTCCATGTTTTATTTTGATGGTAATGGAGGAAGAGCCTGGCACGTTGATTCCTGTTAGGTGCCATAGAACCTTTTATTTGTTGGTGCTCCTAAAAACCCAATTCAATTCATCAGCAAATCTTCTTATAAATTGAAGAAAAAAAAATGCTGTCTCTTTTCGTATGTTGTAAATTCTGTCTAGCAATATTTTATTTGTGTTGTTGCTAGTCAGGAATAAATGTTTTGAATAATATTCATATTGCATGAATTGAAACCGTTAAAATGATTCAAATAACAGCATGACTTTCTATAAATTAAAAACAATGGCTCATATTATAGGTAATAATTCATGCGATGTCAGTTCTGCAGTGTTCCGCGTACCTGTGACTCAGGTCTTACATATCCAGTGAATCATTTACCAAACAATCTACACAAATTGTTGTTTTCTATATAGACATTATTGTAAGCTGTCTAGGAAATCTGTATTTCCTTTGTTGCAAGACAAGAACAAATTATTTGCACTACAAGCATGTAACATTAATTGACACATTTTAAAATGATTCCAATAACAGCATTACTTTTTATAAAAATGAAGAAAAAAAAAAGAAATGCAGTTTTCTTCAGTCAATATTGTAAATTCTGTCAAGCAATTTTCATTTTGTGTTGTTCCTTGACTTGAATAAAGATTTTGAATTGCATTACATGACAATGCTAAAATGAATGTATTAGACTGACAAACTTTTTAATTACATCATGCTCCCAGCAGCTCTTGGATAGAGTAATGACCTCCATCCGTTCTCGATGAGGTATCCTTCTTTTAATGTGTAAAATCTTTGCTTCATTGTGAAGGTCATTCACTTCTTATATGCCTGTAGTAATAATTCACGTGATGTCAGACGCTGCAGTGTTCCGCAAACATGTATCTCCGGTCCTACAGATCTAGTGAATAATTACTCACAAATTGCTCTTTCTATCAAGACATATTGTCTGAAGGTCATTCAATTCTTATGTCTATAGTAAGGACCATTTATTGTCTGCTCTAATTGTAATTCATGCATGGAACGATTGCAAATCTCATCAAGACTGTGCAGAGCCCAACACCCTTGCCAGTATATTCAAGGCCAAGGTCAATCTGAAGGCCATTCACTTCTGATATGTCAATATTAAGGCCCATTTCTCATCTGCTCTAATAGTACTTCAGGCATGGAAGGATTGCTCATCTCATCAAGATTGTGCAGAGCCTAACATCCATGCCAGTATCTTCAAGGTCAGGTTACTCTGAAGCCATTCACTTCTAATATGTCTATAGTAAGGCCCATTTCTTGTCTACTCTAATAGTACTTCATACATGGTAGGATTGCTCATCTCATCAAGACTGTGCAGATCCCAACACACATGTCCGTATCTTCAAAGTCAATGTTACTCTGAATGCTATTCAATTCTGATATGTCTACAGTAAGGCCCATTTCTTGTCCACTCTAATAGTACTTCATGCATGGAGGGATTGCTCATCTCATCAAGACTGTGCAGAGCCCAACACACAAGTCCGTATTTTCAAAGTCAAGGTTACTCTGAATGCTATTCACTTCTGATATGTCTATAGTAAGCCCCATTTCTCACCCGCTCTAAGGGGCTGGCATGGCGCAGTCGGTAGCGCGGCGGATTTGTAGCCGGAGTCCCCGGGTTCAATCCTGCGTGGTGCCACTGAGTTTCGTCGTGTGTTCTTGGGCAACATACTTTCGCTTAGCCTCGTCCGTCGGATGGGGACGTAAACAGGGCGGTCCCGTGTATCGGTCTATCCTCCGAGCATGTTAAAGAACCATAGGACTCTATTTGATAATAAGAATAGGGCACGGTTCCCGGATTCCTAAGTATCCTTCCCCTCTCTCTGGGGCGGCTCTAAACAACTATACTGTGTTGCTGAGCCGTTAAAAACATTCAATTCAATTCGTCCGCTCTAATAGTACTTGCATAGAGGGATTGCTGATCTTATCAAGACTGTGCAGAGCCCGCCACCCATGTCAGTATCTTCATGGTCAAGGTCAATCTGAAGGCCATTCACCTCTAGTATGGCCCTTTTCATGCTGCTCCAGACCTCTTGCATCCATGGAAAGATTTCAGTATAAGGTAGCACATTTACTCATCTCATCAAGAACTTGTGTCAAATCCAACCAATGTCAGTATTTTGAAGGTCAAGGTCATTCTGAAAACCATTGACTTCTTATATGTCTATATGCCCGAACTCTTGCATCCATAGAACTTATTTCAAAATAACTGGGCACATTTACTTATCTTATCCAGACAATGTGCCAAATCCTACCCAAAGTCAGTATCTTCAAGGTCAATGTCATTCTGAAAGCCATTCTTTTCTTATTGTAAGCATATAGTCCCATTTTGTGTCCAATTTACAACACTTGCTTGCATGGAGGGATTTGAAAGTAATATGGCACATAATTATACTCCTCTCATCAGGACGATATGCGGAACCCAACACCATGTCAGTATTTTAAAAACAACAGCTCTTCTGGTTAATTGAAAAAAAGCTTTGTTTTCTTTAGTTATATTGTAAATCCGTAAGTTTGTTTTGTGTTGCTAGATTTGTATATTAGTTTGATGCCTCCACCACCGAATGTCATGTCCAGCCGTCTGTCCGTCTTGACAAGTTTGTGTGTCTATCTCCTCTCATACATTTTAACCAATTGTTTTGAAACTTTACAGGATGCTTACCTATGATGTCAAGATGTGCATATCGATTCAGCGTCAGAATCGACCTTGTATTACTAGAATTATGAACCCTTTTTTCTTTAAATTTTATGTTTTTGTTTTCCACTGATTGTTTTCATTGGGGCATGGGCACATTTTAAGTTTTGAATAACATTAATATTTTCTCCGATTGACGATGGTAAAATGATTCCAATAACAGCTTACCCTCTTAAACTATAAAACAATGGCTCTAATTACATATAGTAATAATTCACGTGATTTCATATACTGCAGTATTCCGCGAACATGTGACTCAGTGAATAGTGAATAATTACCGCATACTCAACATGAATTGCAGTTTTGCTATCGAGACATTATTGTCTGAAGGTCATTCACTTCTTATATGTCTATATTAAGGCCGTTTTCTCGTCCGCTCTAATAGTACTTCATGCATGGAAGGAGTGCTCATCTCATCAAGACTGTCCGAGCCGAACACCCATGTCCATATCTTCAAGGTAAAGGTCACTATGAAGGCCATTCACCTCTTATATGTCTATAGTAAGGCCAATTTCGTGTCCACTTCATAACTCTTGCATGCATGGAGGGATTTCATAACTATGCATGTTTATTCCTCTCATCAAGATGATGAGCAAAACTTACTTGACAACCATGTCAGTATCTTGAAGGTCAAGGTCATTCTGAAGGCCATTCACTAATTACCTAACCGAACACCATTGTCATTATCTTTCAATAACAGCATACCCTCCTATACACTAAAAAGCAATATCTTGAATTATATAATAATAATTCTCTCGATGTCAGATGAAAAACTTGCTGTTTTTGCTATCGAGACATTATTGTACGTTCAGTCTATATCTTATATGTCAATAGTAAGGCTCAGTTTCGTACCCGCTCCAGAGTGTTTGCATCCATGGAAGGATTTCAGAATAGCGTAGCACATTTACTCATCTCATCAAAACAATGAGCCAAATCCAACCCAATAAATGTCATTATGTTCAAGGTCAAGGTCTTTCTGAAGGTCATTCACTTCTTCTATGCCTATAGTAGTCATTGCATGCATGGAGGATTGCAGAATAACTAGGCACATTTATTCATCTATAGTAAGGCTCATTTTGAGGCCCACTCCAGAACTCTTGCAGCCATAGAAGTATTTTGAAACTTGGCACATTTACTCATCTCATCAAGACATTATGTGCCTAACTGAACATCATTGTCAGTATCTTCCAAGGTGGAGGTCACTCTGAGGCCTATTTCTTTTCCCTCTTCACAACTTGTGCATGCATGAAGGGATTTCAAAATAACTATGCACATTTATTCATGTCAGTATCTTCAAGGTCAAGGTCCCACTTCTGATTTTGTCTCCTCGTCATAATTCTTGCATATATTGAGGATTTCAAAATGACATGGCATATTTTCTTATCTCATCAAGACAATGTGCCAAATCCAAACCCATGTTATTATCTTCAAAGACAAAATCACCCTGAAGGTATTCACTTCTTATATGTCTATTGTAAGGTGCATATCATGTCTACTTAATAAGTCTTGCATGCATTGAGGAATTTTAAAATAATTTTGCACATATACTCATCTCATCAAGACAATGTGCAGAACCCAACACTCATGTCAGTATCTTCAAATTCAAGTTCACTCTGAAGACAATTCACTTCTTTTATGCCTATAGTAAGGTCCATTTCATGACCACTTAATAACTTTTACATGCATGGAGGAATTGCAAAATATATAGGCACATTTATTAATCTCATCAACGCAATGTGTAGAATTTGACACCCATATCTGTAACTTCAAGGTCAAGGTCTGTTAAGTCTCTTCACTTTTGATATGCCTATAGTAAGGCCCATTTTTTGTCCTTTTCATTATTACTCTTGTATGCATAGACGGATGTAAACATATTTTGGCATATTTACTGCTCTGATGAAGGCAATGTGCAGAACCCAACACTCATGTCAGTATCTTTAAAACCGAGGTCACTCTGAAGGCCATTCTTTTCTTATATGCCTATAGTAAAGCCGGGCCATTTTGTGTCCGATTTACAGCACTTGCCTGCATGGAGTAAATAACTTGACACATTTACTGATCTCATCAGGACGATATGCAGAACCTAACACCCACGTCAGTATTTTAAAAACAGCATTATTATCTTCTTTTCTATTAAAAAAGCTGTTTTCTTTAGTTATATTTTAAATTATGTTGAACAGTATTTTTTGTGTTGCTCCTTTACTTGAATAACTGTTATGCCCATCACAGAATGGTTATGGAGCATATATGAAGTCAGCTATGTCTGGCCATCTGGCCGTCCAGACGTATGTACGAGTGTCCGTCTCAAACAATTTGTGTTTCTGTCTCCTCCCACACTTCTCACCTCCTCCCACATTTCTCAACTGATTGTTTCAAAGCTTTACAGGATGCTTACCTATGATTTCAAGATATGCTTATATATTCTGCGTCAATATCGACCTTGTATTACTGGAATTGTGACCCTTTCTTTTTGTGGCGCAGTTGGTAGCGCGGCGGATTTGTAACCGAATGCACCGGGTTCAATCATGCGTGGTGCCACTGAGTTTCATCAGTGTGTTCTTGCGCAAGACACTTTCCTTAGCCTCATCCGTCAGATGGGTACGTAAACCGGGCGTTCCCGTGTATCGGTCTATCCTCCGAGCACGTTAAAGAACCATAGGAATCTGATAATAAGAGTAGGGCACGGTTCCCGGATTCCTATGTATCCTTCCCCTCTCTCTGGGGCGGCTCTAAATAACCTTTACTGTGTTGATGAGCCGTTAAACAACATTCAATTCAATTTAAATTTTACATTTTTCGTTGACTGTTTTGAATGAGGACAACCGTGTCCCATGGACACATTCTTAGTTTTGAATAACATAATATTTCTTCAATTGACAATATTAAATAGATTCCAATAACAGCATACCCTCTTATAAACTATCAAAGAATGGCTCGAATTATATAGTAATAATTCATGCGATATGAGACGCTACAGTATTCCACGAACATGTGACTCCGGTCCTACAGATCTCGTGAATAATTACCACACAGTCTTCACAAATTGCTGTTTTGCTATCTAGAAATTATTGTAAGTTTTCTGATGGTCATTCACTTCTTATATGTCTATTGTAAGGCCCATTTCTCGCCTGCTCTAATAGTACTTCATGCATGGAGGGATTTCTCATCTCATCAAGACTGTGCAGAGCCCAACACCCATACCAGTATCTTCAAGGTCAAGGTCACTGTGAAGGCTATTCACTTCCGATATGCCTGATATGTGATATGTCCATCCTTCCGTCTGTCCCATTTCTTGTCCTTTTAATAACTCATGCGTGCATGAAGGGATTTCAAAATAATTAGGCACAGTTAGTCATCTCATCAAGACACTATGTGCCTAACTGAACGCCATTGTCAGTATTTTTAAGGTGGAGGTCACTCTGCAGGTTAGCAAATTCATATATGCCTATAGTAAGGCCCATTTTATTTCACTCTCCATATTTGTCTATAGTAAGGCCAAGTTTATGTCCATTTCATAACTCTTGCATGCATGAAGTAATTTCAAAACAACTAGGCACATTTACTCATCTCATCAAGATATTATGTGCCAAACCGAACACCATTGTCAATATCTTCAAGGTCAAGGTATCTCTGAAGGCCATTCACTTCTCATATTTGTCTGTAGTAAAGCCTGTTTCGTGCCCACTCAGAGTGCTGGCGTGGCGTTGTCGGTAGCACGGCGGATTTGTATCCGGAGACCCCGGGTTTAATCCTTCATGGTGCCACTGAGTTTTGTCGGTGTGTTCTTGGGCAAGACACTTTCCCTTAGCCTCGTCCGTCGGATGGGGACGTAAACAGGACGGTCCCGTGTATCGGTCTATCCTCCGAGCATGTAAAAGAACCATAGGAATCTATTTGATAAGAGTAAGACATGGTTCTCGGATTCCTATTTATCCTTCCCCTCTCTCGGGGGCGGCTCTAAATAACCTATACTGTGTTGATGAGCCGTTAAACAACATTCAATTCAATTTGTGCCCACTCAAGAACTCTTGCATCCATGGAAAGATATCGGAATAAGGTAGTACATTTACTCATCAAGACAACCCCATGTCAGTATCTTCAAGGTCAAGGTCACTTTGAAGGCCATTCACTTCTTATATGTCCATAGTGAGGCCCGTTTCATGCCTGCTCCAGAACTCTTGCATCCATGGAAGGATTTTGGAATAAGGTAGAATTACTCATCAAGAAAATGTGCCATGCCCAACTCCATGTCAGTATCTTCATGGTCAGGGTCACTCTGAAGGTCATACACTTCTTTTATGCCTATTGTAAGGACCTCCTTTTCGAGAGAACAGGTAATAACTCGTGCATGCATGGAGGGATTTCAAAATATGTTGAAATATTTACTGATCTGATCAAGACAATGTGCAGAACCCAACTCTCATGTCAGTATATTTAAGGTCAGGGTCACTCTGAAGGATGTTCACTTACTTTATATCTATATAAGGTCCATTTTGTACCCGCTCCAGAACTCTTGTAGCTATAAACGTATTTCAAAATAACTTGGCACATTTACATCAGGATGACATAAAGAACCTAGCACCCATGTCAATATTTTTGTGTTGCTTTACTTGAATAAAGGTTTTGAATAACATTAATATTGCTCCAGTTGACAATGTTAAATGTTAAAATGATTCCAATAACAGCACACACACCCTCTTCTAAACTATTAAAGAATGGCTCTAATTATATGGTAATAATTCACGCGATGTCAGACGCTGCAGTTTTCGATGAACATGCGACGCAAGTCCTACAGATCTAGTGAATAATTCTGAAACTATCTACACAAATTGCTGTTTTGCTATTGAGACATTATTGTAAGTTCTCTGAAGGCCATTCACTTCTTAAATGTCAATAGTAAGGCCCATCTTGCATCCATGGAAGGAGTTCAAAATAACTTATTCAGAAAGATAAAACTTACTTATTTATTAGGATGACCTGCAGACCCCAACACGGGTCCATATCTTCAAGGTCAAGGTCATCAATGTCAATATTCTTCTTCTTATATAATAAGGCCGATTTTGTGTCGCATGCTTTGAGTGATTGCACACATACATATCTAGACGACCTGCAAACCCCACTACCCTCTGCATATACCCCGACCCACACATACATATGCATGCCCGAGGCCCTCCTCCATGTGTGTCCCACACTCCCCCAACATTTTTTAAAAAGTTTTGTTTTTGTACTATTATCTTCTTTTCCTCATTTCTCATCAATGGCCAACTCTTATAAAGAGCTTGTCTTTAAACCATTTCCCTCAAGAAAAACAATGTTTGTTTGTTCTTCTGTGTTACTTTTCTGTACATACTTTTACCCAGAAAATTAACATACCTCAGCAGGGAAGATAAATTCAGAGACATCTCTGATTTGCCTGTGCATCAGTCTGTCCGTTAATAATTAAAATGACAACGTTAATGTTTTCCTGGCTTCTCTTCCTTTTCTTCAACAGTTAATTAGACCTACCATCGAAAATCTATGTGGATATTATGACCATCAAAAAGAGGTGTGCATATATACTGTCATCGTCGGAATTCAACAATTTCCGCCTTATGTATTTTAATTGCTACATCTTGTAATGTTTTTTCACGTGTTTCCTTTTCTCATAAAAACAGCTAGACATCATAGCCCAGCTGAACTGTGGACATAATCACCAGCAAGTAGATGTATATATATATCTTCTGTGTTTGATTTTGACATTTCTGACAGAGCTGTGGACCCTTTTGTACTTTTAAATCACAAAGTCTGTTAATGTTTCTTGCATCTCTTATTCTTTTACACCTAAAAAGACTAGTCTCTCCAAATTTTATGTATATGATCACCATCATGTAGAGGTGTTCAGGAGTTATAATTGTCCTCAACTGAGAAAACAAGGTCAAAAGTAGGAGGTTTCTGCTCAATATTTGATATTAAGCAGCAGAGCTACAGCCCTTGTTTTAATAGAACAATGCTACTTTTTTTTTTATCAGATCTTCAAACTTGGTGAAAATATTAATATTAGCTGTTTATTTTAAAAAAGATATGTTTTATTTTGTAGATAAATCCACAGAATTGAGACGGAGAACAAACACCTCTTCCAGTAGACATTAGATGAAGTGAACTTTAAATTCAATTTAATATAAAATTAACATTTACACCCTTTTTAATGTATTATGCACCAAATAGTGGTCACCTCAACTTCGGGATTTTGTTCAAGCAAGTTTACTGAAAATCTTGACAATGACCTTCATCATAAAATTATTAATGGCCTTGGTCACAATATTGTTTATGCGTCTGAATGCATTTAATGTTTCAGTTTCTAATACATTTCATATATTTTCACTATTCAAACTTTTTATTTATGCACATTAACTAAACTACATATTCGTTCTAGAAGTAACTTAGGTCTATAAATTGACTTTCCTAGATGAAGCCACAGATGTTTTATGGTGCTCGATTGGTTCCACTACCAGACGTTAGATGGCGAATGAACCCAGCTGGTTTAAATAGCACAGACACCTCCTGAATGTTATGCTAAGCCTCAAAGGTTAGGAGCTTTTCTTACAAACTATATCAATGTAAATTGTGGTATAGGTGAGGCAGATGGCATGAAGTTATTGATTTTAAAAACTTATATGACAAACAAATTATTCTTATATCTATATACACATCAAAACCGTTTTTAAGGCTTTTAAAGTAGCTTTAATGAGAATCTCAACACATTGACCTGACTGGATGTGTTTTGAATTTTTTAACGTGTTTTTCTCTGTTTCTGTAACACTGTTTGCTTCAACATACTTCACATTGAAAGATTCAATTTAAGCTACACATTCTTTTAATAAGTCATCATGCTCCATCTTGACCTACATTCAAGATGAGCTTATTGTCCATAGTGGTCGACCATTAACTTTTTGCTGTTAACACGTAGTATTATATTGATCTTTATCAATGAAAACGCAGACAGTTTAAAAAAATAACCAATATCGGATATTAAACAACAGAGTTTATATATGGCCACTGTTTTATTGAAAAATTCGATATTTTGCCTCAACATTAGATCATTCGTATGTGCCATAGGAATGTGTTTTTACATGGCGTTGTGTTTTGTCTGTCCATCTTTTTTGTGTGTTTATGTGTGTGATTGAAACAGGGAACATCTTTTGCAGGGTATTAATGTCTATTTGACCTTCAAAACACTTTTGCATATATCCTGTTATTTTATGAATTGACATGTCGCCAGTACTTAGATATCTCCGCCCTATTGTTGATGTCGGAGTATATTGACAATAGTTTATATAACATAGCTTCACGTGCTTTATACACGTGCTGTTGTTTGTCGGAGGTATCGTTCTGGTTTGATTGGTTGAAATGGATAAATGATTGACCACTGGCGACATGTTAATTGTAACTAAATGTAAAAACTGCAGTCCTAATCAATTTTTCTCCTGGGTTGCTTTAATGTTTAACAGTGTAATTCCAATGAGATTGCACCAAAGAAAATTAAAATTAGGTCAGTATGAAATTCAAGATGACTACCATTACTAAAAATGGTCAAAACCTTAAAAATGAAGATTTCGACAGTCCTTTCTCGAAAGTGATTGCTAGATTTATTTATCTTACCTGAAGGAGTGCTGTTACCCATGACCAACCAATGATTTTAACTTTCATTTTGACAAAGTTATGCCCCTTTTCATAAAACTTTAACCTGCAATCTAACTTGGCTCATAATATTGACTTATGGTCATGCAACATTATACAGTTCCTCCTTATTAATTATCCAAATCTGAGTTGTGCCTATTATCATCAACTTTAACAATTAAGAGTGTTCCGTGGAAATCCCTTCTGGTTACTGATGTGTTTTTTTACCCATCATGTTTATATATATATATTTTTATTTTACCCAAATCATTTTTGTTAGCTCCGACTATTCGAAGAATAAGAGAGCTTATGTAATCACCCCGGCGTCGGCGTCCCACATCAAAGTTTGCGTGTAAGCTATATCTCTTACATTTCTTATACTAGCACAACCAAATATCGCCATGGACTTTCTTATAGCATTATCGTAAGGGCTGTATGAGCAATTTTGGTTCCTGTAAGTCATGGGCTCTCATGGAACCGAAATTATGATAGCCCATAAAATGTGTCCTATTTCACATCAAATTTTGCATGTAAGCTGTGTTTACTAGTCTATATCTCTTACACTTCTTACCTTAGCACAACCAAATTTGGCCATTAGCTTCCTTATAGCATTATCTTAAGGGCTGCTTAAGTGATTTTGGTTCCTGTAACCACTGGGCTCCCATGGAACCCAAATTCTGATAGCCCTTAAAATGTGTCTGTTTCACATCAAATTTTGCATGTAAGCTGTGTTTACAGGTCTATATCTCTTATATTTCTTATCTTTGCTGAACTAAATTTGGGAATTGCTTTCTTTATAGTATGCTGTAAAGGGATGGGTAAGTAATTTTGTCTTCTGCAAATTATGGGCTCCCATGGAACCCAAATTGTGATGGCCCATAAAATGTGCAATAAAGGCAGATCTAGGTTTGCATGTAAGCATGTATATATCTATAATTTTGATTTGGGATTTCTTATAGCATTATGCATCTTATTCATACTTCACCCATATTTGGGCATGGGCTCCCTCCTCCACCCCGCCGTGCTCCCTCCACACTCCCCCACCCCTCCACATTTTTTTTTTACATGTTTCTGTGTTGTTTTAGTTCTTACAAATATATGTTGCTCCCTCCTCCACCCACTTGAAACTTTTTTTAATTTTTTGAGCTCTACTGGCCGAAGGCCAGCAGAACTTATGGGATGCCAAGTTGTCCGTCGTCCGTCCGTCCGTCGTTAACTTTTGTCTCGTTAAGACGAAAGGGCCTTCATTTTGCATCTGATCTTTACCAGACTTTACCAGATTGTTTATGTCAATATTCGCACAGACAAGTTCGAAAACCAGCCAGATCGGATCAGTAACAGCGGAGTTATGGCCCTTGATTTAGTTAAAAATGCTATATTTTGCTTCGTTAAGACGATAGGGCTCAATTGTTCATCCGATCGTTACCAAACGTTACCAGATTGTTAATGTCAAGGCTCGGAAAATTCGAAAATCAACCAGATTAAACCAGTAACAGCGGAGTTATGGCCCTTGATTTAGTTAAAAATGCTATATTTTGCCTCTTTAAGACGCTAGGTCCTTCATTTTTCATCTGATCTTTACCAACCTTTAACAGATTGTTAACGTCAATAAAAGTTCAGACAAGCTCAAAAACCAGCCATATCGAACCAGTAACAGCGGAGTTATGGCCCTTGATTTCGTTAAATATGCTATATTTTGCCTTGTTAAGGCGATAGGCCCTTCATTTTTCATCTGATCTTTACCAAACTTTACAAGTTTTTGACTTTTTATTTCTTTTATTATTTTTATATTTTTTTATTTTTATAATTTTTTTTTAATTTTTTATTTTTTTTAATTTTTTTTTTATTTATTTTTTTTTATTTTTGAAAATTTTCTATTATCTCTACTTTCCAAGTTTGAAAACCAGCCTGATCGGACCAGAAATGGCGGAGTTATGGCTCTTGATTTAGTTAAAAATGCTATATTTTACCTCTTTAAGACGATAGTCACTCGCTTCATTGGTGTTATGCCCCCTCCACCCCCACCCAGCCTCTCCCCCCACCTCATCTCACACTCGAATTTTTTTTTATACATATTTATGTGTTACTTTTGTCAATTCTTACACATGTTGCCCCTCCACCCCCACCCTCCCCCCACCTCACCCACCCACCCCCTCTCGAAACTGGAATATTTTTATTTTATTTTGTTGACATATTTCTGTGTTGTTTTAGTCAGTTCTTACATTACACACATTGTTGCCCCTCCCCCTATCCCCCGCACATACCCCCATCCCACACACCCCACCCACTCCACCCACCCCACCCACCCCACCCACCCCACCCACCCCACCCATCCCACCCACCCCACCCACCCCACTCGAAACTTTTTTTTTTTTTACATATTTCTGTGTTGTTTTGGTAAATTCTTACACATATCTTCTTACACATATGTTTCCCCCTCCCCACCCCCACCCACCCCGACACTCTCAAAACTCTTTTTTTTATACATATTTCTGTGTTGCTTTATTCAATTCTTACATATGTTGTCCCCTTCCCCCCGGCCTCCCTCCCCTTCTACCCCCAACCCCCACTGGAAACAGGAGTTTTTTTATTTATTTTGTGTGTGCATATTTCTGTTGTTTTTGTCAATTCTTACACATAGCTATGTTACACCCTCCCACCCCCTCCTCCACGCACCCCCACTCGAAATTGGATTATTTATTTTTTATTTGTTTTTACATATTTATGGCTCCCCCACACAAAGTGTGGTAGGGGAGCCATATTGATTTTGTGCTTTCTGTCTGTCTGTTTCTCTGCGTGTCTGTGTCACAAACGATGTCCGATCAATAACTAGAGAATGGTTGGACCTAGGGTCCTCAAACTTGGAAGGATGGTTTGTCATGACAAGAAGCTGACCCCTATTGATTTTGGGGTCACTAGGTCAAAGGTCATGGTTGCGGTGACATTGACTATCAAAACGATGTCCGATCAATAACTAGAGAATGGTTGGACCTAGGGTCCTCAAACTTGAAAGGATGGTTGGTCATGACAAGTAGATTACCCTTATTGATTTTGGGGTCACTAGGTCAAAGGTCAAGGTTGCGGTGACATTGACTATCAAAACGATGTCCGATCAATAACTAGAGAATGGTTGGATCTAGGGTCCTCAAACATGGAAGGATGGTTGGTCCTGACAAGTAGATGACCCCTATTGATTTTGGGGTTACTAGATCAAAGGTCAAGGTTGCGGTGACATTGACTATCAAAACGATGTCCGATCAATAACTAGAGAATGGTTGGACCTAGGGTCCTCAATCTTGGAGGGATGGTTGGTCATGACAAATAGATGACCCCTATTGATTTTGGGGTCACTAGGTCAAAGGTCAAGGTTGCGGTGACATTGACTTATCAAAACGATGTCCGATCAATAACTAGAGAATGGTTGGACCTAGGGTCCTCAAACTTGGAAGGATGGTTGGCCATGACAAGTAGATGACCCCTATTGATTTTGGGGTCACTAGGTCAAAGGTCAAGGTTGCGGTGACATTGACTATCAAAACGATGTCCGATCAATAACTAGAGAATGGTTGGACCTAGGGTCCTCAAACTTGAAACGATGGTTGGTCATGACAAGTAGATGAACCCTATTGCTTTTGGGGTCACTAGGTCAAAGGTCAAGGTTGCGGTGACATTGACTATCAAAACGATGTCCAATCAATAACTAGAGAATGGTTAGACCTAGGGTCCTCAAACTTGGAAGGATGGTTGGTCATGACCAGTAGATGACCCCTATTGAATTTTTTATTTAATCTTTTTTTTTTTTTTTTTTAAATTTTTATTTTATTTTTTTTAATTTTTTTTTTAAATTTTTTTTAAATTTTAATTTTTATTTTTTAATTTTTTAATTTTTTCATAAAAAGTTTTAGGGTCGGCCCCTTAAAAAAATAGGGTCGGTCGGGTTACCTGAACCACACATATTTTTATGTGGTCTTACTGATACAGATAGTAGATACAGTCACAGGGATATTGAATATCAAAACCATCTCAGATCAATAGAGGACGGTTGGACCCAGAGTCGTCAATTATGCCTGTTCGGGCTAGTGGGGGAGCCATACGTTTTTGTCCCATGGACAATAACAATTTCTAGTTCTGTGATGTTTTGGTCAATTCTTACATGGCTTCTTACACATATATGTTGCCCTCCCTCACACCACACCTCTCACCCACCCTCAACCCCTACTCTCACCCCGCAGTCAAAACTTGATTTTTTTTTTAGCTCTACTGGTCGAAAGACCAGCAGAGCTTATGGGATGACGAGTTGTCCTTCGTCCGTCCGTCCGTTAACTTTTTCTCGTTAAGACGATAGGGCCTTTATCTTTACCAAACTTTAACAGATTGTTAACGTCAATAAAAGCTCAGACAAGTTTGAAAAACAGCCAGATCGGACCAGTATCGGCGGAGTTATGGCCCTTGATTTAGTTAAAAATGCTAAATTTTGCCTCGTTAAGACAATAGGGCCTTCATCTTTCACTCGATCTTTACCAAACTTTACCAGATTGTTACTATCAGTGAAAGCTTGGACATTTGTTTTTTATTTTGTCTCGTTAAGACGATAGGGCCTTCATCTTTCACCTCATCTTTACCAAACTTTACCAGATTTTTACCAGATTGTTACTATCAATGAAAGCTCAGACAAGTTCGAAAAGAAGCCAGATCGGACCAGTTAAAACGGAGTTATAGCCCTTGATTTAGTTAAAAATGCTATATTTTGCCTCGTTAAAATTGTACCAGATTTGTTGACCTTTTTTTTTTCTTTTATTATTTTTATATTTCTTTATTTTTTTAAATTTTTTATTATCTCTACTGGCCAACTTCGAAAACCAGCCAGATCGGACAAGTAATGGCAGAGTTATGGCTCTTGATTTAGTTAAAAATGCTATGTTTTGCCTCTTTAAGACGATAGTCACTCGCTTCATTGATGTTTTAAGAGCCATATTAGCCAGTAGAGCGTCCACAGGCCCTCTTGGGCCTCTTGTTTTTTTACAAATTTCTGTGTTGTTTTGGTCAGTTCTTACATATATGTTGCCCCCTCCCCCACTCGAAACTCGATTTCCCCCCCAATATTTCTGTGTTGTTTTTGTCAGTTCTTACACATAGCTATGTTGCGCCCACTCACCCCACTCCCACCCCCACCCACCCTCCCCCCGGCTCAAAACTGGAATATTTGTATTTGTATTTATTTACATTTTTCTGTGTTGTTTTGGTCAATTCTTACATAGCTTCTTACACATATATGTTTCCTCACCAACCCCACCCCACCTCCGCTCTGCCCTACCCTCACTCCACACCCCAACTCAAAACCCGATTTTTTTTTTTTTTTTTTACATATTTCTGTGTTGTTTTGGTCAATTCTTACACATATATAGCTATGTTGCCCCACCCCACCCCATCACAACTCTATTTTTTATGCCGCCGGCATTCGAGAATGCCGAAAGGGGCATTACATGTTACCCCTGTCCATCCTTCCCTTCCGTCCGTCCTTTCCGTCGGTCCGTCCGTCCCTTCCAAATTGGTTTCCGTTCAATAACTTTTGAAAGGGTCCATGTTTGTAATTAATATTTGGTGTGTAGCTGTGTAATTATAAAATACAGATCAAGTTCGATTTCGGTCAACGTTGATCATTTTATGCAGGAGTTGTGGCCCTTTTTCGACTTAATTTTCTGCAACAAATTGGTTTGAGCTCAATAACTTTTGAAAGGGTCCATGTTTGTAATTAATGCTGTGTAATTATAAAATACATGTCAAGTTCGATCGAAACGGTCCATGTTTTGAATTCATTTTTTTTTTTGGCGAATTCATAGTTCTAGTAACTTATACCGGGGCATCCGTGTCCTATGGACACATTTATAGTTTTTTAGCCGTGGTGCGGCGTCCGTCGTCCGTCCGTCTGTCCGTTTGTCTGTCTGTCCGTCCGTAAACTTTTTTTGTAGCGACTACTACACTGAAACTACTAAATGGATTTTCATGAAACTTTACAGAAATGTTGCCCATGAAGTCTGGTTGATTCTAGCAAAAATTCATGTTGATGAGAAATCCAAAATGGCCGCCAAATATAAAAAAATATTTTTAAAAAACAAGTTTGTAGCGACTACTTCTTGAAAACTCTGAATGATATTGATATGGGACTTTTTCTAAAATGATCAGCATGACATGATGTTGGTCTTTGTCGAAAATCGTTTTGATTCGACGTTAAACATGGCTGCCAGCGGCCATCTTTGTTTACATAGAGTTATTTAGTAAACATTTGTAGCGACTACTCCTCTAAAACTACTCTACGGATTTCCATGAAACTTCACAGGAATGTTGCTCTTGATGTCTAAATGATCCTAGCAACATTTCATGTTGGTCGGAAATTCAAGATGGCCGAAACAGCTAAAAATATATTTTCAAAAAACAAGTTTGTAGCGCGTACTTCTTGAAAACTATAAGTGATATGGGACTTGTTCTAAAATGATCAGTATGGAATGATGTTGATCCTTGTCGAACATTATTTTGATGCGACGTTAAACATGGCCGCCAGCGGCTATCTTTGTTTACATAGAGTTATATAATGGAAACTTGTAGCGATTACTCCTCTGAAACTACTTGACGGATTTTCATGGAACTTCCCAGAAATGTTGCTCTTGATGCCTATTGTTCCTAGCAAAAGTTCAGGTCGACCGGAAATTCAAGATGGTTAAAAATAGATTTTCAAAATACAAGATTGTAGCGACTACCTCTTGAAAACTATAAGTGATATTGATATGGTACTTTATCTAAAATGATCAGTATGACATGATGTTGATCCTTGTCGAAAATTATTTTAATAGGTGGGTCATTTATGTATAGTAGAAAGAAAAGTGGCCCGAAGACAGAACCTCGGAGTACGTCTTTAGTGACTACTTGAAAACTATTAATTGATATTGATATGGGACTTTTTCTAAAATGATCAACATGACATGAAATGTTTTGATTCGACATTAAATATCTTTGTTTACATAGTGTTATATAATGAAAACTTCACAGAAATGTTGCTCTTGATATCTAGTTGATCCTAGCAAAAATTCAGGTCGGTCGAAAATTGAAGATGGCCACAATGGTTAAAAATAGGTTTAAGAAATGCGATTTTGTGGTAACTACTTTTCAAAAAACATAAATGATATTGATTTGGAACCTTTACCAAAATGACTGGCACGACATCTTGCAGGCTGATCAGGGTTTAACTGTCTTGGTGCTCATCAGTCATTTAATCGAAAAAATCCTTTGTATTACAAATGGAGTGGTCCAACTTAAAAGGACAGTCCATTATACATTCATAGAGGGGTAAGGATTTAGTCTCTTTTGTATTTTGACTCTCAGAAAAAGACTGAAAACAAATTGTAGGATTTTAAGATTTTATTTTAATTCTGATTTTTCAACTATAACCTGAGACAAGAACAAATCTACTGAGATAGTAACATAATTCTCAGGAGAAATTGCATAACATGACCTGTGTGTGACCTGGTCAAATACCTGCTATATTTCTGAATAGAGATAATTCCATTTCTGTTCCACAGTGTGATTTGGAGCAGAAAAAAGAGGATATACTAAGGTTGATGTTGTAAGGGATTTAATTGATATAGTTTTATAATTAAACTTTTTGGTAGCATTATGACATTTGTATAAGCTGGAAAAAATTATATTCTTTAGAGTAGGATAAAATGGAATGAGATTATAATGTTGCATAATAAATCATAATATTTAGGAATATAGGAATATTGCTCTTGATGTCTAGTTGGTTCTAAGTAAAAATCAGGTTGGCCTAAAATTCAAGATGGCCACCATGTCTACAAATAGATTTATTAAATACAATTTTGTGGCAACTACTTCTCTAAAACCGGTTTGGTACCTTTACCAAAATGACTTTTATAAAACTTTACAGGAATGTTGGTCTTGACGTCCAGTTAGTTCCATTAAGTAAAAATCAGGTTGGACGGAAATTCAAGATGGCTGCCACAGCTTAAATACTCGTTTGTGGCAACTACGAATCAAAAAACATAAGTGCCATTGATTTGGAACCTTTACTAAAATGACTGGCATGACCTTTACTAAAATGACTGGCCCAGAGTTTCTATACAAGCCCCATCCCCCAACCATACCCCACATTGATTTAGCCTTGTTTTCTGATGGTATATACTATATAATTTATGATTCTCTAAAAAATCGAATAGTTGAGCTGCGCTGTTCTCCGACAGCTCTTGTTTTATAGTATACGTACTTTCAACAAAGATGCACACGTTCGAAATGCCACTGGCACTCTGTAGCATGGAGAATGATGCTTGTTGACATTGTCAAGGGACGTAATCCGTATACGTGAAAGTGGAAAAAATAGAGATAACGTTGCTTTTGCTGCGCTCTGATTGTCCATCTGATTATTATTTTTAACAATATTACATATATAATATGTACAATATTATCTGGCGTGTTGTTAGGATTGTTAGTATGACCATTGTTATGATTATTGCAAAAAATGTATATCAACACACAAGGTTAATCGGTTACAAGTGAGCTCAGAAGTTGCTAGTACAATTCATGGCAAGCCAACAATGAGTTCCACGGTATTTTTTTTTTTAATAGTATACGTACTTTCAACAGAGATGCACACGTTCGAAATGCCTCTGGAACTCTATGGCATGGAGAATGATACGTGTTGACATTGTCTATTCAAGGGACGTAATCCGTGTACGTGTAAATAAATGAAATAGAGATAACTTTCTTTTTCTGCGCACTGATTTTACATATGATTATTATTGATAACAGTATGACGTATACAATATGTACAATATTATCTGGCATGTTGTTATGATTGTTAGTATGTCCATTGTTATGATTATTGCAGAAAACTTGTATCTACACACAACGTTAATCGCTTATCAAGTGAGCCCAGATGTTGTTAGTACAAGCCATGGCAAGCCAACAATGACTTCCACCGTAAGTTTTTCATATGTATACGTACTTTCAACAGAGATGCACACGTCAGAAACGCCACTGGCACTCTGTGGAATGGAGAATTATACTTGTTGACATTGTCAAAGGGACATAATACGTGTACGGGGAAATAGAAGAAACAAAGATAACGTTGCTTTTGCTGCGCTCTGATTGTCCATATGATTATTATTGATGACATATTACGTAAACAATATGTACAATGTTATCTGGCGTGTTGTTAGGATTGTTAGTATCACCATTGTTATGATTATTGCAAAAAACCTGTATCAACACACAACATTAATCGCTTACAAGAGCTCAGAAGTTGCTAGTACAAGCCATGGCAAGCCAACAATGAGTTCCACCATGAAGATTTTTCTATATTCTACTTTCTTTCAACAGAGATGCACACGTTAGAAATGCCTCCGGCACTCTATGGTATGTACGAGAAAATAAAAGAAATAGAGATAACTTCACTTTTGTCTGCTCTGATTGTCCATATGATTATTATTTATAACAGTATTACATATGCAATATGTACAATATTATCTGGCATGTTGTTATGATTGTTAGTATGGCCATTGTTATGATTATTTCAGAAAACCTGTATCAACACACAACGTTAATCGCTTATCAAGTGAGCCCAGATGTTGTTAGTACAAGCCATTGCAAGCCAAGAATGAGTACCACCGAAAGCTTTTCATACTTATACGTACTTTCAACAGAGATGCACACGTCAGGAACGCCACTGTCACTTTGTGGCATGGAGAATGATACTTGTTGACATTGTCTGTCCAAGGGACGTAATCCGTGTACGGGGAAATAGAAGAAATAGAGATAACGTTGCTTTAGCTGCGCTCTGATAGTCCGCACGATTATTATTTTTAACAGTATTACGTATACAATATGTACAACATTATCTGGCGTGTTGTTAGGATTGTTAGTATGACACCGGTAAGTTTTTCTATAGAATACGTATTTTCAACAGAGATGCAAACGTTAGGAATTCCTCTGACACTCTATGGCATGGAGAATGATATTTGTTGACATTGTCTGTTCAAGGGACATAATCCGTGTACGTGGAAATAAATGAAATAGAGATAACGTTGCTTTTGCTGCGCTCTGATTGTCCATATGATTATTATTTTTAACAGTATTACGTATATAATATGTACAATATAATCTGGCGTGTTGTTATGATTGTTAGTATGACCATTGTTATGATTATTTCGAAAAAAAACTGTATCAACACACAACGGTAATCGCTTAAAAGAGAGCTCAGAAGTTGATAGTACAAGCCATGGCAAGCCAACAATGAGTTCCACCGTTAAGTTTTTCTAAAGAATACGTACTTTCAACAGAAATGCACACGTTAGAAATGCCTCTGACACTCTATGGCATGGAGAATGATATTTGTTGACATTGTATGTTCAAGGGACGTAATCCGTGTACATGGAAATAAAAGAAATAGAGATAACATTGCTTTTGCTGCGCTCTGATTGTCCATATGATTATTATTTATAACGGTATTACGTATACAATATGTACAATATTATCTGGCATGTTGTTATGATTATTAGTATGACCATTGTTATGATTATTGCAGAAAACCTGTATCAACACACAACGTTAATCGCTTATCAAGTGAGCCCAGATGTTGTTAGTACAAGCCATGGCAAGCCAAGAATGAGTTCCACGTAAGTTTTTCATATGTATACGTACTTTCAACAGAGATACAAACGTCAGGAACGCCACTAGCACTCTGTGGCATGGAAAATGATACTTGTTGACAATGTTTGTTCAAGGGATGTAATCCGTGTACGGGGAATAGAAGAAATAGAGATAACGTTGCTTTTGCTGCGCTCTGATTGTCCATATGAATATTATTTTTAACAGTATTACGTATACAATATGTACAATATCTGGTGTATTGTTAGGATTGTTAGTATGACCATTGTTATGATTATTGCATAAAACCTGTATCAACATACAACTTTAATCGCTTACAAGTGAGCTGAGAAGTTGCTAGTATAAGCTTTGGCAAGCCAACAATGAGTTCCACCGTAAGTTGTTCATATGTATACGTACTTTCAACAGAGATGCACACGTCAGATATGCCTCTGACACACTATGGCATGCAGAATGATACTTGTTGACTTTGTCTGTCCAAGGGACGTAATCCGTGTACGGGGATAGAGAAGAAATAGAGATAACTTTGCATGTGCTGCGCTCTGATTGTTCAAATGATTATTATTTCTTACAGAATTATGTATACAATATGTACAATATTATTTGGCGTGTTGTTAGGATTTTTAGTATGACAAATATTATGATTATTGCACAAAATATGTATCAACACACAACGTTAATCGCTTATAAGAGAACTCAGAAGTTGCTAGTACAAGCCATGGCAAGTCAACAATGAGTTCAACCGTTTAGTTTCCTATAGTATACGTACTTTCAACAGAGATGCACACGTTAGAAATGCCTCTGGCACTCTATGTCATGGAGAATGATACTTGTTGACATTGTCTGTTCAAAGGACGTAATCCGTGTACGGGGAAATAAATGAAATAGAGATAACTTTGATTTTGTCCGTTCTGATTGTCCATATGATTATTATTTATAACAGTGTTACGTATGCAATATGTACAATATTATCTGGCATGTTGTTATGTTTGTTAGTATGGCCATTGTTATGATTATTGCAGAAAACCTGTATCAACACACAACGTTAATCGCTTATGAAGTGAGCCCAGATCTTAGTACAAGCCATGGCAAGCCACCAATTTGTTCCACCGTAAGTTTGTCATATGTATACGTACTTTCAACAGAGATGCACACGTCAGGAACGCCACTGGCACTCTGTGGCATGGAGAATGATACTTGCTGACATTGTCTGTCTAAGGTACGTTATCCGTGTACGGGGAAATAGAAGAATTAGAGATAACGTTGCTTTCGCTGCGCCCTGATTGTCCACATGATCATTATTTTTAAAGTCTTACGTATACAGTATATACAATATTATCTGGTGTGTTGTTAGGATTGTTAGTATGACCATTGTTATGATTATTGCA
The DNA here is from genome assembly GCA_037043455.1 of Cyrtodaria siliqua. NCBI lineage: Eukaryota > Metazoa > Mollusca > Bivalvia > Adapedonta > Hiatellidae > Cyrtodaria > Cyrtodaria siliqua. The sequence goes on along the minus strand of JAWPHD010008955.1, from coordinate 45,869 downwards.
AAAAAACTGTATCAACACACAACGTTAATCGTTTACAAGTGAGCGCAGATATTTTTTTTTAATTTCGATCACCAAATTAATGGTTATCCATTTATTCACCCCGTAATAGGTCTGTGAGGGTCGGGGTGAGCCACCCCTCAACAAACCGTACAGATATAGATGTAATATGCATAATATTTATTATATATAAACAGTTTTCAAAATATTTAGAAGAAGAAATAAAAAATGCGTATCTTGATTAAAAAACTATAGAAATGGGGATTTTTTTTTATATTTCTTTACAATATTCAAAAGAAGATTTAAAATACAATTTTGATTAAAGTGGCTCTCTGCAATCTGAGGGTCTTTCAAAAAAAATAAAATTACAAACACACCATATTGCTGTGTGTCCCTTTAAATCTTGATATCTACAAAATTTTCAAAATATTTATTTTGTTACTTTAATACGCCTTCATTGATAATTGTAAAGAAATATTCATTTTTTTCAAAACCCAGCATATATATCTTGTATAAAGAATTGTTTAACGTTGATAAATACAATGCTAACATAATCAGCTATGAGTGTTTCAGTTTTTATACAAGATCCACATACCATCTCTGCTGAGTTTTTCAACAGTTGACTGTGAAACAAAAATGGTGTTATCCACTAAATATATAAAGAAAAGACAAGATATTTCTATGGAGGTGTGACTCTTCCATATTCAGTGGGAACAGCGGGGAACATAATTTAACAGTTATTACACATTTCTTGGGATTTTCCTTTTGTCAAAAAAAGACAAAACAAAAAACAAGAAGAAGGAACAAGATAGATGAAACAAGATAGATGTGTTGCACAGTATAACTCTTAAAATTTAAAACAAAACTAATTATTAAGTAGGGATTTATAAGTCACCAAGGTTTTTCGAATTTATCAAATGTAAAACTTTTAATTGCGTTTATTTTTTTCAGTTTGATATATGTATTTAATTTGTGATTTGAAATTTCCGAACAATGGTAATCTTCCGTCTAACTTACATTTATATATGAAATATTTTGCATGTAAAATTAGTTTATGTAGAACATTGTCATATTCACTAGACCCAAAAATTATATCTTTTGTAGTCCATTCCGGTTGGATTATTATATTATTATCATTGCGAGTAATCTTAAAAACATTCCAAAAAGTTTTGGTATATTTACATTCCCAAAATAAATGTGTAATGGTTTCTGGAGACTCTGTGCAAAAGCTACAGGAGTTATCGTTTTTTATCTTCATTTTTGTCAAAAGCATGTTTGTAGCAGTAATTCTGTGGTTTATTTTTTCTTGAAACCATTGTAATCGAGTATCTTTTGTACATTTAAAAGGTATTTTGAATAAGTCATTCCAATCTCTGTCTATATTTATACCATAGTGTCCCCATTTGGTTATAGATGTTGGATGTACATTTGATGGGCAAATTGGATTTTCTAACTTGATAGCAAGATGAGCAAAATTTTGTTTCTAAAGGTAGCCCCTTATTGCTGCAGTCATTCCTTCATATTCTAAAAAATGTGAATGTACAGCAAACTTTTCGATAAATAGGTTAAAGAGAGAAGATTACCATTGTTATCCATTATATCATTAATAAATAAAATACCTTAATCATACCATCTTTTATAAAAAAACACTTGATCTTCCAATCTTAATGTTATTATTGTACCATAACGGTTGTGTTAAGAACTCTTTCCATGACAATAGGTTTTTAACATCCAATAGTATGTTAAGACTTGTGTAAACATTCTTCCAGAAGGGATTGCATATTTTTTGCAAGTTATTTTTTACATAGTCGTTACCGAAAAGTAGCATATTGATGGTGAATGGGTACATATGTTTATGGATTTCCATACATTTTTTATTCCCAATCAAAAGTCTTGTAATCCACGTTAATTTCAGAGAATATATGAACTGTTTAATATTGATCATTCTAAGTCCACCACAATCATAAACTTGAGTTACAACAGATCTCTTTATTTTGTCTGGGTGATTATTCCAGAGGAAATTAAAACACATATTTTGCAGCAGTGTGACCTGGTTTTCAGGTGGATTAGGTAATGATGAAATTAAATGATTTAACTTTGGTAAAGCTAAGCTTTTTATAACAGTGATTTTTCCAAAGGGTGTGAGTATTCTTTTTGACCAGGACAGTAATAATGATTTAATTTCGTTTATTTTTCTGTCATAATTTAATGCAACCACACTCCTCAAATGTGTTGACATAGTAATTCCTAGGATCACAAATTCCCCCTGATCCCAATTAAGGTCCGTGTCTGTGCATACTTTTACATTAGAACCTTTATTTTTCCCCAACCATATAACTCTGGTTTTATCAACATTAACATTAAGACCTGAAATATCTCCATAGAATTTTAAAACCATTAGAGCATGTTTAAGGGATTTTTCGGTGCCGTCTAATATAAGGGAGGTATCGTCGGCATATTGAGAAATTACATATTCAGTATCTCCTACTTTAACTCCTTTAATATCTTTATTTGTCCTGACCAGTACAGCCAATATTTCGACACACAGAATAAAAATGTATGGGGAGAGTGGATCTCCCTGTCGGCAGCCTCGGTGAATAAAAAACCACTCCGATAGATGGCCATTAACTAAAATACAAGATTTAATATTTGTGTAAAATATTTTTATCCATTTTTTAATATCTTGTCCAAACTGAAAAAATGTTAAAACCTCATCAATAAAAGACCAGGAGAGGGTATCAAAAGCCTTTTCAAAGTCTGCAATAAGTAATAATCCTGGTATATCATTTTTCTCAGTGTAATAGAACAAATCATAAATGGAACGTGTATTTTCACCTATATATCTCCCCGCCAAAAAGCCAGTCTGATCATCATTTATAAGCAAAGGTAATACTTGTTTTAAACGCTGTGCAATGCATCTGATGATAATTAATAAGAACAATTTAATAAAGATATTGCTCTCCAGTTTTTTAAATAATGTCTATCCTCATTTGTCTTTGGTATACATGTTATAATGCCCTCCTTTTGAGTGACTGATAATTCACCTTTCAATAAACTATGGTTAATAGATCTCAAGAGGAAAATTCCTATATCTATCCAGAAAAACTTATAAAATTCCATGGTATAACCACTCGAGCCGGGGCTCTTTTTTAAACAAAATAATAGTTCATGTAATTATATTGGGCCTTCTAAATTTTGTTGTTGCTCTCTAGTTAGCTTGGGTATAGGAAAATCTCTAAACAATTCATTTAAATTCATATTTTTTACTGGTTTGTGTGAATACAATATTTTTTACTGGTTTGTGTGAATACAAGGAGTGATAAAAGTTTTTAGTTTCTTTTAAAATAGAATCTTGATTTTTTAAAATATTTCCGTCATTTGAAATGAGGGAAGGTATACATTTACTTACAAAATTCCTGTTTTCTAAATTACAAAAATATTTAGTTACTTTCTCCCCTTCATCTAACCATTTGGTTTTTGACCTTATCTTAAGTCCATCCAACTTTTTTGTCTCAATTTAAACAAACGTTTCCTTTTACTTTCTAAGCTTATTAAATCAATATCTAATTGCTTTTCCAATATCTCTATTTCTCGTAATAGTTTTGCTTCAGTTTTATCTTTTTGTTTTTTAAGAAATGACGAGTAGGATATTGTTTTTCCTCTAATCTCCATTAATAATGTTTCAAGAAAGAGTTGGTCATCAATGTCCAATATTAAATCTTGACAAGGAATGTCTTTAATTTGTAAATTTGTATTTTGATTCTGTGCTGCATATTGATTTTTAGCTCTACTGGCCGAAGGCCAGCAGAGCTTATGGGATGACGAGTTGTCCGTCGTCCGTCCGTCCGGCCGTCCGGCCGTCCGTCGTTAACGTTTGTCTTGTTACCACCATAGGGCCTTCATTTTTCATCCGATCTTTACCAAACTTTAACAGGTTGTTAATATCAATAAAAGCTCGGACAAGTTCAAAAACCAGCCAGATCGGAATAATTTCACCGGAGTTATGGCCCTTGTTTTGCTGAAAAATGCCATATTAAGCCTTGTGAACACTCTAGCACCTTTATTTATTATTTGATCTTTACCAAACTTGCACACATTGTTAATACAAATTATAGCTTGGACAAGTTCGAAAATCGGCTGAATTGGGTCAGTAACACAGGAGTTATGGCCCTTGTTTTTTTGAAAAATGGCATTTTCTGCCTTGTGAACACTCTAGCACCTTTATTTATTATTTGATCTTTACCAAACTTCCAAAGATTGTTAATATCAATGAAAGCTCGAACAAGTTAAAAAACCAGCTAAATCACATCAGTAACACCGGAGTTATGGCCCTTGTTTTTTCTGAAAAATGCTATTTTCTGCCTTGTGAACACTCTAGGGCCTTCAATATTAATCGGATGTTTACTTAACTTTGCCAGTGTCATTATATCAATGAAAGCTTGAACAAGTTCAAAAATCCGGCAAGATCGAAATAATTTCAACGGAGTTATGACCCTTGTTTTGCTGAAAAATGCCATATTAAGTCGGCCAGAACACTAGCACCTTCATTTATTATTTGATCTTTACCAAACTTGCACAGATTGTTAATATCAATGAAATCTCGAACAAGTTCGAATACCAGCTAGATCGGACCATTAACAACGGAGTTATTGCCCTTTATTTAGTTAAAAATGCTATATTTTGCCTCATTAAGACAATAGGGCCTTCATCTTTCATCCAATCATTACTAAACTTTACGAGATTGTTTATATAAATGAAAGCTCGGACAAATTTGACGACCAGCTAGATCGGACCATTAACAGCAGAGTTATGGCCCTTGATTTAGTTAAAAATGCTATATTTTGACTCGTTAAGGGTTAAGACGATAGGGCCTTCATTTTTCATCCTATCATTATCAAACTTTACCACATTGTTAATATCAATGAAAGCTTAGACAAGATTGAAAACCAGCCATATCGGACTAGTAACAGCGGAGTTATGGCCCTTGATTTAGGTAAAAATGCTATATTTTGCCTCGTTAAGACAATAGGGGCTTTTATGTTCATCCGATCTTTACCAAACTTTATCCTTTACCACATTGTTAATGTCGTTAAAAGCTCGGACAAGTTTGGAAACGAGCTAGATCGGACTATTAACAGCGGAGTTATGGCCCTTGATTTAAATAAAAATGCTATATTTTGCCTCGTTAAGACGATAGGGGCTTCATTGTTCATCCGATCTTTACCAAATTTTATCAGATTGTTAATATCAATGAAAGCTCTGACAAGTTTGAAAACCATTCATATCGGACTAGTAACAGCGGAGTTATGGCCCTTGATTTAGTTAAAAATGCTATATTTTGCCCGTTAAGACGATAGGGGCTTCATTGTTCATCCGATCTTTACCAAACTTTACTATCTTGTTATTATCAATGAAAGCTCAGAGGAGTTCAAAAACCAGACAGATTGGACCAGTAACAGCAGAGTTATGGCCCTTGATTAAGTTAAAAATGCTATATTTTGCCTTGTTAATACGATAGGGTCTGTATTTTTCATCCAATCTTTACTAAACTTTACCAGATTGTTACTATCAATAAAAGCTCCGACAAGTTTGAAAACCAGCCAGATTGGACCATTTACACCGGAGTTATGGCCCTTGATTTTCTGAAATATGCTATATTTTCGCCTCATTAAGAAAGGGCCTTCATTTCTCCAAATTTCATTGAAATTTTTCAGGAATGATCAGTAGCAAGCCTAGTGGTACATATCGTCACTGTGTTCCAGTTGAATGATTTTGGCGGAGTTATGTCCCTTTAAAGGTTTTAATACACAAACTTTGTCCTGGCTAGTTTTCCTGAACCCCTGGCCGGATTTAGACAAAACTTTTTAGGGATGATCAGTTCCAGGTCTAGTTGTGCAAATCTTTGCCTAGTTCCGGTTGAATGATTTTTGGCAGAGTTATGGCCCTTTAAAGGTTTTAATACACAAACTTTGTCTGGACTATTCTCCTGAACATCTCCCCACGTTTCAACGAAACTTTACAGGGATGATCAGCACCAAGCTTAGTTGTGCATATCATCTTCGCATTCTGGTTAACAGATTTTTGGTGGAGTTACGGCCCTTTAAAGGTTTTTGATACACTAACTTTGTACAGACTAGTTCTCCTGAACCCCTGGCTGGATTTTAACGAAACTTGACAAGTATGATCAGTACCAAGCCTAGTTGCCTATATCATCACCATTTTCTGAACGATATTTGAAAGAGTTATGGCCCCTTGTGCATAAACTTTATCTTTAGCCAGTAGAGCGTCCACAGGCCCTCTTGGGCCTCTTGTTTGTATTTTCGATCACTTGTTTTAATTTCATCTACATAAGTAGTTACTTTAAGCAGCGAGTTGTTAAATTTCCAGTAAGATCTCCCCTTTATAAACTTTCCAAATACAAATGATATAGTTATTATTAAATGGTCGGTTCGATACCCAGGTAAAATGGTACTATCTTCAATGTCGGTAAATAAATGTTCAGATATTAAAAAAAATCTAGCCTAGCCATTTTATTTGTATTTGGACGTCTCCATGTGAACCCCTTTTTATCAAAATTTAATTCTCTCCAGCAGTCAATCAAGCTACAGTCATCGATAATAGTTTTAACACCTTTTCTAGCTTTTGGATTATTTATATTAACATAGTTATGAGTATCGACTTGAGGATGTAAGACCAGATTAAAATCTCCTGCTAGAACAGTTTCATTTCCATATCTATCAATATCTTGTTTAATGTCCATATAGAAATCTGGTGTATCTTTATTTGGACCATAAATATTTATTAAATTCATCCTTTTCCCATTAATCGTAACATCTAAAATAAGCTTATTACCATCTGTATCCCCTTCTTGTTTATGTAATTTGTATTCAAAACTGTTGTTAAATAAAATTGCAACCCCTCTAGATTGACTATTAAAATTATTAAAGAAACATTCATATCCCCATTCTGCACGTATATAATTTTCATGTTTATTTACAAAGTGTGTGTCCTGTAAGAAATATACTGAGAAGGACTTTTCTTTTATAAAATGGAAGACATCTTTACGTTTGTTTCTATCACCGAGGCCTTTGACATTCATGGACATAAATGTTACCTTTTCAGACATAATTTAAGAAGGGTCTTTCAAAAAAAAAAAAAATCTTTTGCCCACTGCTTGCTGTCTGGTGGGACCACAAAATATTCTGTGCAATACATTGATAGAGAAAATAAAACACAAAAACAATCTGAACAATAATAAAACTTTCTTCCCTATGTCCCTGTCCCACTGAAGTATCAGAAAAAACAATGAAATACATGCAAAAAGGAAAAAATGATAAAGATCTATATACAATGAAAAAAGGGAGTTATCCATCAAACATCAGAAATCATCTTTTTTAATTTAAATACTTAAATCTACAATATGTACAAGTAAAAGAACAAAGGGACAATATAGAGATTCTTAAATTCTCTCATTCTGGAAATAATGAAATTAAGACTTATACAGTTAGATTTTAAGTACCTTTATCGTGTAATTATCAAAAGGATTGCTAGTATGACAACACTTAATCACTAGCAGACTCATGTATGTGTTTTAACAAGGTTGCATTAATGCGACATGAGACTCAATACATAGTAATACATATATATTTATGGTAAAACAATCAAAATATTTATTTTTTAGTGAGCTCAGAAGTTGCTAGTACAAGCCATGGCAAGCCAACACTGAGTTCCACCGTCAGTTTTTCATATGTATACGTACTTTCAACAGTTATGCAAACATCAGGAACACCACTGGCACTCTGTGGCATGGAGTATAATGGTTGTTAACATCGGCTGTCCAAGGAACGTAATCCGTGTACGGGGAAATAGAAGAAACAGAGATAACATTGCTTTTGCTGCGCTCTGATTGTCCATATGATTATTATTTATAACAGTATTACGTGCACGATATGTACGATATTATCTGGCATGTTGTTATGATTGTTAGTATGGCCATTATGATTATTGCAGAAAACCTGTATCAACACACAACGTTAATTGCTTATGAAGTGAGCCCAGATGTTGTTAGTACAAGTCATGGCAAGCCAACAATGAGTTCCACCGTAAGTTTTTCATATATATACGTACTTTCAACAGAGATGCACACGTCAGGAACGCCACTGGCACTCTGTGGCATGGAGAATGATACTTGTTGGCATTGTCTGTCCAAGGGACGTAATCCATGTACGGGGAAATAGGAGAAATAGAGATAACGTTGCTTTTTCTGCGCTCTGATTGTCCATACGATTATTATTTTTAGCAGTATTATGTATACAATATGTACAATATTATCTGGAATGTTGTTAGGATTGTTAGTATGACCATTGTTATGATTATTGCAGAAAATCTGTATCAACATACAACTTTAATCGCTTACAAGTGAGCTCAGAAGTTGCTAATATAAGCCTTGGCAAGCCAATACTGAGTTCCACCGTAAGTTTTTAGCTCGACTATTCCAAGAATAAGAGAGCTTATTGATATGTATACGTACTTTCATCGGAGATGCACACGTCAGAAATGCCTCTGGCACTCTATGGCATGGAGAATGATATTTGTTGAAATTGTCTGTCCATGGGACGTAGTCCGTAAACGGGAAAATAGAAGAAATAGAGATAACTTTGCTTTTGCTGCGATCTGCTTGTTCATATGATTATTATTTATAACAGAATTACGTATACAATATGTACAATATTATCTGACGTGTTTTTATAATTGTTAGTACGACCATTGTTATGATTATTGCAAAAAAAAACTCTATCAACACACAACGTTAATCGCTTACAAGAGAGCTCAGAAGTTGCTAGTTCAAACCATGGCAAGCCAACAATGAGTTCCACCGTTAAGTTTTTCTATAGTATACGTACTTTCAACAGAGATGCACACGTTAGAAATGCCTATGGCTCTCTTTGGCATGGAGAATGATACTTGTTGACATTGTATGGGGAAATAGAAGAAATAGAGATAACGTTGCTTTTGATGCGCGCTGATTGTCCATATGATTATTATTTTTAACAGTATTAAGTATACAATATGTACAGTATTATCTGGCGTGTTGTTAGGATTGTTAGTATGACCATTGTTATGATTATTGCAGAAAACCTGCATCAACATACAATTTTAATCGCTTACAAATGAGCTCAAAAGTTGCTAGTATAAGCCTTGGCAAGCCAACAATGAGTTCCACCGTAAGTTTTTCATATGTATACGTACTTTCAACAGAGATGCACACGTCAGAAATGCCACTGTCACTCTATGGCATGCAGAATGATTTTGGTTGACATTGTCTGTCCAAGGGACGTAATCCGTGTACGGGGAAATAGAAGAAATAGAGATAACGTTGCTTTAGCTGCGCTCTGATTGTCCACACGATTATTTTTTTTAACAGTATTACGTATACAATATGTACGATATTATCTGGCGTGTTGTTAGGATTGTTAGTATGACCATTGCTATGATTATTTTGAAAAAAATCTGTATCACACACGGCGTTAAACGCTTACAAGAGAGCTCAGAAGTTGCTAGTACAAGCCATGGCAAGCCAACAATGAGTTCCACCGTTAAGTTTTTCTATAGAATACGTACTTTCAACAGAAATGCACAAGTTAGAAATGCCTCTGACACTCTATGGCATGGATAATGATATTTGTTGACATTGTCTGTTCAAGGGACGTATTCCGTGTACGTGGAAATAAAAGAAATAGAGATAGCTTTGCTTTTGCTGCGCTCTGATTGTACATATGATTATTATTTATAACAGTATTACGTATACAATATGTACAATATTATCTGGCATGTTGTTATGATTATTAGTATGGCCATTGTACTGATTATTGCAGAAAACCTGTATCAACACACAACGTTAATCGCTTATCAAGTGAGCCCAGATGTTGTTAGTACAAGTCATGGCAAGCCAAGAATGAGTTCCACCGTAAGTTTTTCATATGTATACGTACTTTCAACAGAGATACAAACATCAGGAACGCCACTGGCACTCTGTGGCATGGAAAATGATACTTGTTGACATTGTTTGTTCAAGGGATGTAATCCGTGTACGGGGAAATAGAAGAAATAGAGATAACGTTGCTTTTGCTGCGCTCTGATTGTCCATATTGAATATTATTTTTAACAGTATTACGTATACAATATGTACAATATTATCTGGAATGTTGTTAGGATTGTTAGTATGACCATTGTTCATAGGCTTCCTTGTAGCATTATCTTAAGGGCTGCATAAGCAATTTTGTTTCCTGTAACCCATGGGCTCCCATTGAACGCAAATTATGATAGCCCATAAAATGTGTCCCATTTCACATCAAATTTTGCGTGTAAGCTGTGTTTACAAGACTATATCTCTTACAATTCTTACCCTAGCACAACCAAATTTGGCCATTAGCTTCCTTATAGCATTATCGTAAGGGCTGCTTAAGGAATTTTGGTTCTTGTAACCCCTGGGCTCCCATGGAACCCAAATTTTGATAGCCCTTATAATATGTCTGTTTCACATCAAATTTTGCGTGTCAGCTGTGTTTACAGGTCTATATCTCTTACATTTTTTGTCCTAGCTGAACTAAATTTTGGAATTGGTTTCCTTATAGTATGTTGTAAAGGGTTGGATAAGTAATTTTGTCTACTGCAAATTCTGGGCTCCCATGGAACCCAAATTGTGATGGCCCATAAAATGTGCAATAAATGCAGATCTAGGTTTGCATGTAAGTATGTATATATCTATAATTTTGGTTTGGGATTTGTTATAGCATTATGCACCTTATTACTTCACCCATATTGGGTCATGGGCTCCCTTCTCCTCCCCCCCCCAACCCCGCCCCCACTCCCCTCCACACCTTTTATTTATTTTTTATTTATTTTTTACATATTTCTGTGTTGTTTTAGTCAATTCTTACATATATATGTTGCAACCCTCCCCGCCCCCACCACCCCACCCCCACGCCTCTCACCGCATCACCTCCCCCCACCCACCCCGCCCCAGACTTGAAACTTTTTTTTATTTATTTTTATTTGTGAGCTTTTGTCAATTCTTACACATATATGTTGCAACCCTCACCCCCTCCCCCCCAGCTCTCACCCCATCACCCCACCCACCCCGCCCCACACTTGAATTATTATTATTATTTTTTTTTAAAAATATTTCTGTGTTATTTTAGTCAATTCTTACACATATATGTTGCAATCCTTCCTGGGGAACCACCACACCCCCCTGCCTCTCACCCTGTCACCCCCACCTCCCCCTCCACGCCCTGCCTCCCGCCTCTCACCCCATCACCCCACCTACCACGCCCCACACTTGATTGTTTTTTTTACATATTTGTTTGTTGTTTTAGTCAATTTTTACACATATATTTTGCCCCATCCACCCCCCTCACTCCCCAACCCCGCTCCCCCACCCAACCCCACTTGAAAATCTAATTTTGTTGTTGTGGTTTTTACATATTTCCGTGTTGTTTTAGTCATTTCTTACACATATATGTTGCAAACTTCCCGTCCCCCAACCACCCCCGCCTCTCACCCCCTCCCTCTTCCCCCCCCCCCCCGGGGGTACAAAGTTTGTATATTGAGGTTTTGCATGTTTTTCATATAGACATATAGGAAAAAACTTTAAAAAATGTTCTTCTCTGAAACCACAAGGCACAGAGCTATCATGTATTACATGTAGCATCAGCTTATGGTCCTCTACTGAGTTTGTTCAAATGGTGACCCTGGGGTCAAATTTGTCTCCGCCCCGGGGGTCACAGTTTTACATAGACTTATATAGGATTTTTTTTTTAAATCTTCTTCTCGGAAACTACAACAGCCAGAGGTTTGATATTTTGCACTTACTATAAGCTTATGGTCCTTTACCAAGTTTGTTCAAATGGTGACCATCGGGTCACATTTGGCCCTGCCCAAGGGTCACATGTTTTACATAGACATGTATAGGGAAAAACTTAAAAAATCTTCTTCTCTGAAACTGCAAGAGCCAGAGGTTTAATATTTTGCATTTGCTATAAGCTTGTGGTCCTCTACCAAGTTTGTTCAAATGGTGACCCAGGGGTCACATTTGGCCCCACCCCGGGTGTCACAGTTTTACATAGGCTTGTATAGGGAAAAACTGAAAGAAATCTTCTTCTCTGGAACCACATGGCACAAAGCTCTCATGTATTACATGTAGCATCAGCTTATGGTCCTCTACTACGTTTGTTCAAATGGTGACCCTGGGGTCAAATTTGTCCCCGCCCTGAGGGTCACAGTTTTACATATGGTTTAATATTTTTCATTTGCTATAAGCTTATGGTCCTTTACCAAGTTTGTTCAAATTGTGACCCTCGGTTCACATTTGACCCCGCCCCAAGGGTCACATGTTTTGCATAAATGCTTGTACAGGGAAAAACTTAAAAAAATCTTCTTCTCTGGAACTGCAAGAGCCAGATGTTTAATATTTTGCATTTGCTATAAGCTTATGGTCCTTTACCAAGATTGTTCAAATTGTGACCTATTGGTCACATTTGGCCCCACCCTGGGGGTCAGTCTTACTTAGGCTTGTATAGGCAAAAACTGTTTTTATTTTTTTTTTAGTTTTTAATTTGATTTTTTTTAAAAAAAAAATTCAGTTTCAAGTTTTGTTTTAATTTTAATTTTTTTTTAATTTTTTTAATTTTCTTTTTTAATTTTTTTTTAATTTTTTTTTTTAATTTTTTTCTTTAATTTTTTTGATTATTATTATTTATTTTTTTTGTTCAATTTTTTTTTATTTTTTTATTTTTTTAAATGTTTTTTTTCATTATCTTGACACTTACTTTAAAATGTCTTGTCGGCGCTACTCATCCTAAATGCCTTGTTGAATTTCAAAGAAACTTGGCTGGAAGCATCGGTAAGATGGCTAGTTGTGCATATCACGTTTTTGTTCCAGTTCGCTGATTTTTGGCGGAGTTATGGCCCTTTGACATTTTTATTTTAAATTTCTTGTCGGCGCTGCTCCTCTTAAACGGCTTGTTGGATTTCTACGAAATTTGGCAGGAAGCCTCAGTATGATGTCTAGTTGTGCAAAGCGCGGTATATCAATGAAATCTTGGACAATTTCGAAAACCAGCTAGATCTTGTTAGTAATAACAGAGTTATGGCCCTTGATTTGTTGAAAAATGCTATATTGTATTTTCCTTTGTTAAAGGGACACTGTCCGTAAGTAAGCAGATATTGAGCATAACCAAATAACTGGCTGACTTTTATTCAGTGAAATATATACATGAAAACATGAGGATAGACCCTAAGAAGTATGTAGGAATACATTCGTGAGTTTGAAAAAAAAAAGTTTTAATTATTATATGTAAATAAAGTGGGACCTACAATATTTACCTTTTCCGCGATCACGTGACTTCCATGAGCGCATTAGGTTTTCACCACAGTATGTATTGCGAAATATGTATAGCCCGCTTAGCTCAGTCGGGAGCGTGATCGACCACTTTACGCTCACGCACACTATTATTACTGTGAGTGTAATTTTAGTTTGGGCTGTGAGTTAAAACGCACAAAGTGGATTTACTTTTTTTTGTAACGCGACTGAATTCCGTTAAACAATCTTGCTTTTAATTAGTAATATTCAATAATGTTTAGTCTGTAATGTTTGCGAACATAATTATTGTGTGTTTTATAAGCTAAAAGTTACGGACAGTGTCCCTTTAAATCTATAGGAGAAGAGAGCTATATCTATCTAAATCTATAAGAGCTGTTTTAGCAAGTAGAGCGTCCACATGCCCTCTTGGGCCTCTTGTTTTTTTACATATTTCTTTGTTGTTTTAGTCAATTATTACACATATATTTCTCCCCCCGCCCCCAACCCACTCCCGCCTCTTCCCCTGCTCTCCCCCACACCCCACCCCCACTTGAAACTTTTTTTTTTTTTACATATTTCTGTGTTGCTTTTGTCAATTCTGACACATATATGTTGCCCCCCCTCCCCCACACACACCACCACCACCACCGCCTCTCACCCCGCCCCACTTGATTTTTTTGATTTTTTTACATATTTCTTTGTTGTTTTAGTCAATTCTTACACATGTTGCCCTCCCCACCCCACACCTCTACCCCATCCCCACTCGATTTTTTCTTCATGTTGTTTTGGTGAATTATTACATAGCTTCTTACACATATATATTGCCCTCACCACCCCCACTCCCCCCACCATCCACCCCCGCCTCCCTCCCACCCACAGCTCGCACCCCACTCGTGTTTTTTTTTTTTTTTTTTTACATATTTCTGTGTAGTTTTGGTCAATTCTTACACATACACTCAAGAGATATGAAAACGCAACACGGGAATTTCCGCTATATATTCTATATACTGCACACATAATTGCACATAATATTCCAAAGAAATCCCAAGATGTTTTTTAAAAAAAAGGTTGCAGTTAACTAGAGAAAGGACACAACTGTGATGTTGTAGACGTTTTAATCACACTACACCTTGTAACAAGAACTTCATAAATGTTGAAGTTGCTCTTTGAACAACTGAGCTAGTTCAGTACTGTATTTAACGTAAATAGTTTGCAAACGTTGCATCCTAAGTTTGCACACATGATTGAGCCAAACGCGTACTCTGTCAATAATGAAACATTGAAGAAATACTATTTGATGTATTATTTGTTGTCTTAGTATTTTTTCCAAAAGGAAAGGTCTTACGTAGCCATGTACCATTCGATTAAAAGCAGCATACTCTACATACATTATATAGCGGAAATTCCCGTGTTGCGTTTTCATATCTCTTGAGTGTAGTTATGTTGTGCTCCCAACACCACCCCACATTGTTGTAGCCTTGTTTTCTGATGGTATATACTAGCTATAAATTTATTATTCTCCGAAAAATCGAATAGTCGAGCTGCGCTGTTCTCCGACAGCTCTTGTTACAATTGTTAGTACGACCTTTGTTATGATTATTGCAAAAAAAAACACTCTATCAACACACAACGTTAATCGCTTACAAGAGAGCTCAGAAGTTGCTAGTTCAAACCATGGCAAGCCAACACTGAGTTCCACCGTTAAGTTTTTCTATAATATACGTACTTTCAACAGAGATGCACACGTTAGAAATACCTATGGCTCTCTATGGCATGGAGAATGATACTTGCTGACATTGTATGGGGAAATAGAAGAAATAGAGATAACGTTGCTTTTGCTGCGCGCTGATTGTGCATATGATTATTATTTTTAACAGTATTAAGTATACAATATGTTCAATATTATCTGGCGTGTTGTTAGGATTGTTAGTATGACCATTGTTATGATTATTGCAGAAACCCTGCATCAACATACAATTTTAATCGCTTACAAATGAGCTCAAAAGTTGCAAGTATAAGCCTTGGCAAGCCAACAATGAGTTCCACCGTAAGTTTTTCATATGTATACGTACTTTCAACAGAGATGCACACGTCAGTAATGCCACTGTCACTCTATGGCATGCAGAATGATACGTGTTGACATTGTCTGTCCAAGGGACGTAATCCGTGTACGGAGAAATAGACGAAATAGAGATAACGTTGCTTTAGCTGCGCTCTGATTGTCCACACGATTATTTATTTTAACAGTATTACGTATACAATATATACGATATTATCTGGCGTGTTGTTAGGATTGTTAGTATGACCATTGCTATGATTATTTTGAAAAAATCTGTATCAACACACGACGTTAATCGCTTAAAAGAGAGCTCAGAAGTTGCTAGTACAAGCCATAGCAAGCCAACAATGAGTTCCACCGTTAAGTTTTTCTATAGAATACGTACTTTCAACAGAAATGCACACGTTAGAAATGGCTCTGACACTCTATGGCATGGATAATGATATTTGTTGACATTGTCTGTTCAAGGGACGTATTCCGTGTACGTGGAAATAAAAGAAATAGAGATAGCTTTGCTTTTGCTGCGCTCTGATTGTCCATATGATTATTATTTATAACAGTATTACGTATACAATATGTACAATATTATCTGGCATGTTGTTATGATTATTAGTATGGCCATTGTTATGATTATTGCAGAAAACCTGTATCAACACACAACGTTAATCGCTTATCAAGTGAGCCCAGATGTTGTTAGTACAAGCCATGGCAAGCCAAGAATGAGTTCCACCGTAAGTTTTTCACATGTATACGTACTTTCAACAGAGATGCACACGTCAAATAAGCCTCTGACACTCTATGGCATGCAGAATGATACTTGTTGACATCGTCTGTCCAAGGGACGTAATCCGTATACGGGGATATAGAAAAAATAGAGATAACTTTGCATTTGCTGCGCTCTGATTGTTCATATGATTATTATTTATAACTGAATTACGTATACAATATTATCTGGCGTGTTGTTAGGTTTGTTAGTATGACAATTGTTATGATTATTGCAAAAAATGTGTATCACCACACAACGTTAATCGCTTACAAGTGAGCTCAGAAGTTGCTAGTACAAGCCATTGCAAGCCAACACTGAGTTCGAACAAAAGTTTTTTTAATAGTATACGTACTTTCAACAGAGATGCACACGTTCGAAATGCCTCTGGCACTTCATGGAATGGAGAATGATACTTTTTGACATTGTCTGTCCAAGGGACGTAATCCGTGTACGGGGAAATAGAAGAAATAGAGATAACGTTGCTTTTGCAGCGCTCTGATTGTCCATATGATTATTATTTATAACAGTATTACGTATACAATATGTACAATATTATCTGGTATGTTGTTATGATTATTAGTATGGCCATTGTTATGATAATGGCAGAAAACCTGTATCAACACACAACGTTAATCGCTTATCAAGTGAGCCCAGATGTTGTTAGTACAAACCATGGCAAGCCAAGAATGAGTTCCACCGTAAGTTTTTCATATGTATACGTACTTTCAACAGAGATGCACACGTAAGAAATGCCACTGTCACTCTGTGGCACGGAAAATGATACTTGTTGACATTGTTTGTTCAAGGGATGTAATCCGTGTACGGGGAAATAGAAGAAATAGAGATAACGTTGCTTTAGCTGCGCGCTCTGATTGTCTATATGATTATTATTTTTAATAGTATTACGTATACAATATGTACAATATTATCTTGCGTGTTGTTAGGATTGTTAGTATGACCATTGCTATGATTATTGCAAAAAATGTCTATCAACACACAACGTTAATCGCTTACAAGTGAGCTCAGATGTTGCTAGTACAAGCCATTGCAAGCCAACAATGAGTTCCACCAAAATGTTTTTTAATAGTATACGTACTTTCAACAGTGATGCACATGTTAGAAATGCCTCTGGCACTCTATGATATGGAGAATGATACTTGTTGACATTGTCTGTCCAAGGGACGTAATCCGTGTACGGGGAAATAGAAGAAATAGAGATAACGTTTCTTTTGCTGCGCTCTGATTTTCCATATGATTATTATTTCTAACAGTATTACGTATACAATATCTACAATATTATCTGGCGTGTTGTTAGAATTGTTAGTATGACCATTGTTATGATAGTTGCAGAAAACCTGTATCAACATACAACTTTAATCGCTTACAAGTGAGCTCTGAAGTTGCTAGTATTAGTCTTGGCAAGCCAACAATGAGTTCCACCGTAAGTTTTTCGTATGTATACGTGCTTTCAACGGAGATGCAAACGTCAGAAATACCTCTGGCACTCTGTGGCCTGGAGAATGATACTTGTTGACATTGTCTGTCCAAGGGACGTAATCCGTGTACGGGGTAATAGAAGAAATAGAGATAACGTTGCTTTAGCTGCGCGCTCTGATTGTCTATATGATTATTAGTTTTAATAGTATTACGTATTAAATATGTACAATATTATCTGGCGTGTTGTTAGGATTGTTAGTATGGCCATTATTATGATTATTACAGAAAACCTGTATCATCACACAACATTATTCGCTTATGAAGTGAGCCCAGATGTTGTTAGTACAAGCCATTGCAAGCCAACACTGAGTTCCACTGTAAGTTTTTCATATGTATACGTACTACAACAGAGATGCACACGTCAGGAACGCCACTGGCACTCTATGGCATGCAGAATGAAACTTGTTGATATTGTCTGTCCAAGGGACTTAATCCGAGTACGGGGAAATTGAAAAAATAGGGATAACTTTGCTTTTGTTGCACTCCGATTGTTTATATGATTATTATTTATAACAGAATTATGTATATAATATGTAAAATATTATCTGGCGTGTTGCTAGGATTGTTAGTATGACCATTGTTATGATTATTGCAAAAAATATGTATCAACACACAACGTTAATCGCTTACAAGGGAGCTCCGAAGTAGCTATTATAAGCCATGGCAAGCCAACAATGATTTCCATCGTTAAGCTTTTCTATATATACATACTTTCAACAGAGATGCACACGTTAGAAATGCCACTGGCACTCTATGGCATGCAGAATGAAACTTGTTGATATTGTCTGTCCAAGGGACTTAATCCGAGTACGGGGAAATAGAAAAAATAGAGATAACTTTGCTTTTGTTGCGCTCTGATTGTCCATATGATTATTATTTATAACAGTATTACGTATACAATATGTACAATATTATCTGGCATGTTGTTATAATTGTTGGTATGGCCATTGTTATGATTATTGCAGAAAACTTGTATCATCACACAACGTTAATCGCTTATGAAGTGAGCCCAGATGTTGTTAGTACAAGCCATGGCAAGCCAACAATGAGTTCCACCGTAAGTTTTTCATATGTATACGTACTTTCAACAGAGATGCACACGTCAGGAACGCCACTGGCACTCTTTGGCATTGAGAATGTTACTTGTTGACATTGTCTATCTAAGGGACATAATCCGTGTACGGGGAAATGGAAGAAACAAAGATAACTTTGCATTTGCAGCGTTCTGATTGTTCAAATGATTATTATTTATAACATAATTACGTATACAATATGTACAATATTATCTGGCATGTTGTTAGGATTGTTAGTTTGACCATTGTTATGATTATTGCAAAAAACCTGTATCAACACACAAAGTTAATCGCTTACAAGAGAGCTCAGAAGTTGCTAGTACAATCCATGGCAAGCCAACAATGAGTTCCACCGTTAAGTTTTTCTATAGTATACGTAATTTCAACAGAGATGCACACGTCAGGAGACTCACTGGCACTCTGTGGCATGGAGAATGATACTTGTTGACATTGTCTGTCCAAGGGACGTAATCCATGTATGTCGAAATAAAAGAAATAGAGATAGCGTTGCTTTCGCTACGCCCTGATTGTCCACATCATTATTATTTATAAAAGTATTACTAATACAATATGTACAATATTATCAGGCATGTTGTTATGATTGTTAGTATGGCCTTTGTAATGATTATCGCAGAAAACCTGTATCAACACACAACGTTAATCGCTTATCAAGTGAGCACAGATGTTGTTAGTACAAGCCATGGCAAGCCAACAATGAGCTCCACCGTCAGTTTTTCATATGTATATGTACTTTCAACAGAGATGCACACGTCAGAAATGCCTCTGACACTCTATGGCATGCAGAATGATACTTGTTGACATTGTCTGTCCAAGGGACGTAATCCTTGTACGGGGAAATAGAAGAAATAGAGAACATTTTGCTTTCGCTGCGCTCTGATTGTTCATATGATTATTATTTATAACAGAATAACGTACACAATATGTACAATATTATCTGGCGTTTTGTTAGGATTGTTAGTATGACAATTGTTATGATTATTGCAAAAAAACTGTATCAACACAAAACGTTAATAGCTTACAAGGTAGCTCAGAAGTTGCTAGTACAAGCCATGGCAAGCCAACAATGAGTTCCACCGTTAAGTTTTTCTATAGTATACGTACTTTAAACAGAGATGCACACGTTAGCAATGCCTCTGGCACTCTATGGCATGCAAAATGATACTAGTTGACATTATCTGTCCAAGGGACGTAATCCGTGTACAGGGAAATAAATGAAATAGAGATAACTTTGCTTTTGCTGCGCTCTGATTGTTCATATGATTATTATTCATAACAGAATAACGTATACAAAATGTACAATATTATCTGGCGTGTTGTTAGGATTGTTAGTATTACCATTGTTGTGATTATTGCAAAAAACCTGTATCAACACACAACGTCAATCGCTTATAAGAGAGCTCACAAGATGCTAGTACAAGCCATGGCAAGCCAACAATGAGCTCCACCGTAGGTTTTTCTATATTATACGTACTTTCAACAGAGATGCTCACGTTAGAAATGCCTCTGGCACTCTATGGTATGAAGAATGATACTTGTTGACATTGTCTGTTCAAGGGACATAATACGTGTACGAGGAAATAAAAGAAATAGAGGTAACTTTGCTTTTTACCGCTCTGATTGTCTATATGATTATTTTTTATAACAATTTTACGTATACAATATGTACAATATTATCTGGCATGTTGTTATGATTGTTAGTATAGCCATTGTTATGATTATTGCAGAAAACCTGTATCAACACACAACGTTAATCGCTTATCAAGTGAGCGCAGATGTTGTTAGTATAAGCCATGACAAGCCAACATTGAGTTCCATCGTAAGTTTTTCATATGTATACCTACTTTCAATAGAGATGCACACGTCAGGAACGCCACTGGCACTCTGTGGCATTGCGAATGATACTTATTGACATTGTCTGTCCAAGGGACGTAATCCGTGTACCGGGAAAAAGAAGAAATAGAGATAACGTTGCTTTCGCTGCGCCCTGATTGTCCACATGAATATTATTTTTAACAGTATTACGTATACAATATGTACAATATTATCTGGGGTGTTGTTAAGATTGTTAGTATGACCATTGTTATGATTATTGCAAAAAAACTGTACCAACACACAACGTTAATCGCTTACAAGTGAGCTCAGAAGTTGCTAGTACGAGCCATGGCAAGTCAACACTGGGTTCCACCGTTATATTTTCATATGTATACGTACTTTCAACAGTTATGCACACATCAGGAACACCACTGGCACTCTGTGGCATGGAGAATGATGCTATTTGACAGTGTTGTCCAAGGAACGTAATCCGTGTACGGGGAAATAGACGAAATATAGATAACGTTGATTATGCTGCGCTCGGATTGTCCATATGATTATTATAGTTAACAGTATTACGTATACAATATGTACAATATTATCTGGCGTGTTGTTACGATTGTTCGTATGAGCATTGTTATGATTATTGCAAAAAATGTGTATCAACACACAACGTAAATCGCTTACAAGTGAGCTCAGAAGTTGCTAGTACAAGCCACGGCAAGGGAACAATGAGTTCCACCGTAATATTTTGTTATAGTAAACGTACTTTCAACAGAGATGCACACGTTCGAAATGCCTCTGAAACTCTATGGCATGAAGAATGATACTGGTTGAAATTGTTTGTTCAAGGGACGTAATCCGTGTACGGGGAAATAAATGAAATAGAAATAACTTTGCTTTTGCTGCGCTCTGATTGTCCATATGATTATTATGTATAACAGTATTACGTATGCAATAAGTATAATATTATCTGGCATGTTGTTATGATTGTTAGTATGGCCATTGTTATGATTATTGCAGAAAACCTGTATCAATACACAACGTTAATCGCTTATCAAGTGAGCCCAGATGTTGTTAGTACAAGCCATGGCAAGCCAACAATGACTTCCACCGTTTTTTTTTTTATATTATACGTACTTTCAACAGAGATGCACCCTTTCGAAATGCCTCTAGCACTCTGTGGCATGGAGAATGATATGTGTTGTCATTGTCTGTTCAAGGGACGTAATCCGTGTACGGGAAAATAAATGAAATAGAGATAACTGTTCTTTTGCTGCGCCCTGATTGTCCATATGATTATTATTTATAACAGTATTACGTAAACAATATGTACAATATTAGCAGGCATGTTGTTATGATTGTTAGTATGGCCATTGTTATGATTATTGCAGAAAACCTGTATCAACACACAACGTTAATCCCTTATCAAGTGAGCCCATATGTTGTTAGTACAAGCCA
The DNA here is from genome assembly GCA_037043455.1 of Cyrtodaria siliqua. Taxonomy (NCBI): domain Eukaryota; kingdom Metazoa; phylum Mollusca; class Bivalvia; order Adapedonta; family Hiatellidae; genus Cyrtodaria; species Cyrtodaria siliqua. The sequence continues at coordinate 23,820 of JAWPHD010008955.1, read as the reverse complement.
TGGCAAGCGAACAATGAGTTCCACCGTAAGTTGTTGATATGTATACGTACTTTCAACAGAGATGCACACGTCAGAAATGCCTCTGACACTCTATGGCATGCATAATAATACTTGTTGACATTGTCTATCCAAGGGACGTAATCCGTGAACGTTGAAATAGATGCAATAGAGATTACTTTGCTTTTACTGAGCTCTGATTGTTCATATGATTATTATTTATAACAGAATTACGTATACAATATGTACAATAGTATCTGGCGTGTTGTTAGAATTGTTATTATGACCATTGTTATGATTATTGCAAAATCGGTATCAACACACAACGTTAATCGCTTACAAGAGAGCTGAGAAGTTGCTTGTACAAGCCATGGCAAGCCAACGTTAAGATCTTGTATATATACGTACTTTCAACAGAGATGCACACGTCAGAAATGCCCCTGGCATTCTATGGCATGCAGAATGATACTTGTTGACATTGTCTGTCCAAGGGACGTAACCCGTGTACGGGGAAATAGAAGAAATATAGATAACTTTGCTTTTGCTGCACTCTGATTGTTCATGTGAGGATTATTTATAACAGAATTACGTATACAATATGCACAATATTATCTGGCGTGTTGTTAGGATTGTAAGTATGACCATTGTTATGATTATAACAAAAAACCTGTATCAACACTACGTTAATCGCTTACAATAGAGCTCAGAAGTTGCTAGTACAAGCCATGGCAACCCAACAATGAGTTCCACAGTTAAGTTTTTTTACCAGCAACCATGACTGCTCAGCGTTACGGGGTTCATGCACAGACCATCATAAATCGTTTGAGACAGAACCAAGTTCCTATTCGTGCTCGTCGTCCATATACTGGACAGATTATCACACCTCGTCACCGAGCTTCCATACTGTTATGGGCACGACGTCATTTGCATTTCACGCCCAACCAGTGGCAATCGGTACTTTTCAGCGATGAGTCGCGGTTTACTGTCAGCCATTCAGATGGCAGAAGCCATGCAGATGGCAGAATACGCATCTATCGCCGCAGAAATGAACGACTTGCAGATTGTTGCATTCGGGAGAGAGACAGATTTGGTGGTGGTAGTATTATGGTCTGGGGTGGGATAATGGGTAATCTGAAAACTGATCTGGTCATTATCCAAGGAAATGTCAATGCTCAACGTTACATCAATGTTTAAAACAACACAATGATACCATTCATGCAAAATAACGGACCTGGGCCCGTATTCATAAAGCAACTTAAGTAGAAAATATTACTGAAGTCAGAATTTAAGAGATTTACATATTTTCAAAAGTCCTTATTAACCTCTCGGCGACACTAAAGGGCGTCTATTTTAAGATATATATAGAACTGTGGGTTATATTAATACATAGCATTATTAAAACTATAAGGATGATGTTTTAAAACAATAGAAAAGGGTGTTTAAAAAATTGATAATTTTGACTTATGTTACAATATTTCTGAGAAGCTTTATGAATACGGACCCTGGCACTTTCCAGCATGACAATGCAAGGCCTCACACGGCGCGTATAACCACACAATTCCTTGCTCAAAATAACGTTAACGTCTTGCCTTGGCCCGCGTTATCCCCGGACTTGAACCCCATAGAACACATATGGGATGAATTGGGTCGGAGGGCCAGGTCCAATCATCAAACTGATACCATAAATGACCTCCAAAATGCACTTCTGTTAGAATGGCAACGTATTCCAAACGCGCTCATACAACGTTACGTAGATTCAATGAGGCGACGTATTCTGCAATGCATTCGTAAAAATGGAGGTCACACTGGTTACTGATGCTTTTTATAACATCACTTAGCTCACTCAGTCAGTAATTTCTTGTTTCCAAATGCTGTGTGATCATTTTTATTTTTCAGGAATTTTCATTTCGACCCCTCTCGACTTAATTGTTCATAAACAATTATGCAATATCTGATTTTTATCAAATAAATTACACAAACACATCGATATGGCATTGAAGCGTCGATGACAAAAAAATTAACCCCGAATATACATTTATCAACAAAATATATACTTTTGAAGTCTATGTAAAGTTTTCATTTTGGGTCAGTGTAGAATGTACTTGTTGACATTGTCTGTCCACGGGACGAAATCCGTGTACGGGGAAATGGTTGTTAGAATTGTTAGTATGACCATGGTTATGTTTATTGCAAAAAATGTGTATCAACACACAACATTAATCGCTTACAAGTGAGCTCAGAAGTAGCTAGTACAAGCCATGGCAAGCCAACAATGAGTTCCACCGTAAGTGTGTTTTTTTTAAAGTATACGTACTTCCAACAGATATACACACGTTCGAAATGCCTCTGGAACTCTATGGCATGGAGAATGATACTTGTTGACATCGTCTGTTCAAGGGACGTAATCCGTGTACGTGGAAATAAATGAAATAGAGATAACTTTGCTTTTGCTGCGCTCTGATTGTTCATATGATTATTATTTATAACAGAATAACGTATACAATATGTACAATATTATCTGGCGTGTTGTTAGGATTGTTAGTATGACCATTGTTATGATTATTGCAAAAAAACTGTATCAACACACAACGTTAATCGCTTACAATAGAGCTCAGAAGTTGCTAGTACAAGCCATGGCAAGCCAACAATGACTTCCACCGTTAAGTTTTTTTTTACAGTATACGTACTTTCAACAGAGATGCATACGTTCGAAATGCCTCTGGCACTCTATGGCATGGAGAATGATGCTTGCTGACATTGTCTGTTCAAGGGACGTAATCCGTGTACGGGGAAATAGAAGAAAAAGAGATAACGTTGCTTTTGCTGCGCTCTGATTGTCCATATGATTATTATTTTTAACAGTATTACGTATACAATATGAAAAATATTATCTGGCGTGTTGTTATGATTGTTAGTATGACCATTGTTATGATTATTGCAGAAAACCTGTATCAACATACAAATGTAATCGCTTACAAGTGAGCTCAGAAGTTGCTAGTATAAGCCTTGGCAAGCCAACAATGAGTTTCACCGTAAATTTTTCATATGTATACGTATTTTCAACAGAGATATACACGTCAGAAATGCCTCTGGCACTCTATGGCATGCAGAATGATACTTGTTGACATTGTCTTTCCAAAGGACGTAATCCATGTACCGGGAATTAAAATAAATAGAAATAACGTTGCTTTTGCTGCACTCTGAGTGTCCATATTATTATTGTTTTTAACAGTATTGTGTATACAATATGTACAATATTATCTGGCATGTTGTTATGATTGTTAGTATGACCATTGTTATGATTATTGCAGAAAACATGTATGAACACACAACGTTAATCGCTTATCAAGTTTGCCAAGAAGTTGCTAGTACAAGCCATGGCAAGCTAATAATGAGTTCCACCGTAAGTTTTTCATATGTATACGTACTTTCAACATGCACACGTCAGAAATACCACTGGCATTCTATGGCACGTAGAATAAAACTGATTGACATTGTCTGTCCAAAAAAAGTAATCCGTGTACGGGGAAATAGAAGGAAAAGCGATAACTTTGCTTTTTGCTGGTTTTTGCTGCTTTTTGCTGCGCTCTGATTGTCCATATGATTATTATTAATAATAGTATTACGTATACAATATATACAATATTTTTTTGGCGTGTTGTTATGATTGTTAGTATGATCATTGTTATAATTATTGCAGAAAACCTGTATCAACACACAATGTTAATCGCTTACAAGTGAGCTCAGAAGTTGCATGCACAAGGTCAATTCTTACACATAGCTTCTTACACATATATATTGCCCCTTAACACACCACACCCATCCCCGCCTCTCCCCCCCACCCCAACTAGATTTTTTACATATTTCTGTGTTGTTTTGGTCAATTCTTACACATAGCTATGTTGCCACCCCCACGCCCGGCTCTCTCCCACCCCCGAAACTGGAATATTTGTGTTTTATTTTTATTTATTACATATTTCTGTTTTGTTTTGGTAAATTCTTATATATGTTCCCCCCCAAACCCCCCACACACACACCCGCCTCTCTTATCGAAACTATTTTTTTTTTTATTATTTTAGACATATAAACCTATGTTGCCCCCCATTCCCCACACCCACTTTTGGAACCGTACCATTATGCTTTAATTTTTTAATTTTGTTGGAATTTTTACAAAATGCTGAATTTTTCCTATAGACAATAAAAAAAAAAAAAAATAAAAAAAAAATTCAAAACAAAAAATTCAAAAACAAAATTCAAAAAAAATAAAAAAGACAAAAAATAGAACTAGACATCAAAAGCAACATTCCAGTAAATTTTTAGGAAAATCCATTCAATAGTTTTAGAAGCGAAGTCGCCCAAAAAAGCTGCGCATGGAAAACTACAGCAAATACCTTTAAGCGCTGCATAAGCAATTTTGGTTCCTGTAACCCATGGGCTCCCATGGAACCCAAATTATGATAGCCCATAAAATGTGTCCCATTTCACATCAAATTTTGCGTGTAAGCTGTGTTTACAAGTCTATATCTCTTACAATTCTTACCCTAGTACAACCAAATTTGGCCATTAGCTTCCTTATAGCATTACATTAAGGGCTGTTTAAATAGTTTTGGTTCCTGTAACCCATGGGCTCCCATGGAACCCAAATTGTGATAGCCCTTAAAATGTGTCTGTTTCACATCAAATTTTGCGTGTAAGCTGTGTTTACAGGTCTATGTCTCTTACATTTCTTGTCCTAGCTGAACTAAATTTTGGAATTGGTTTCCTTATAGTATGTTGTAAAGGTTTGGATCAGTAAGTTTTTCTTCTGCAAACTCTAGGCTCCCATGGAACCCAAATTGTGATGGCCCATAAAATGTGCAATAAAGGCAGATTTAAGTTTGCACTCCACCCCCACTCCCACCCCCTTCACACCTCTTTTTTTTCTTATATATTTCTGTGTTGTTTTAGTCAATTCTAACACATATATGTTGCCCCCTCCAAAACCACCCCCACCCCCCAAACCCACTCCCGCCTCTCACCCCGCTCCCCCACCCCTATTTGAATCTATATTTTTTTTTTTACATATTTCTGTGTTGCTTTTGTCAATTCTTAAACATGTTGGCCCCTTCCCCCCGCCTCCCCCGCCACTCCCAACCCCTCCCGCCCCACCACACACTCGAAACTAGAATATTTTTTTAATTTTTTTTATATTTACATATTTCTGTGTTTTTTGGTCAATTCTTACACATAGCTTCTTACACATACGTTGCTCCATCCCCCACCACCCCTGCTTCTCTCCCCGCCCCTCCCCCCAGCCACATACACTCGAAACTTTTTTTTTTTTTTAAATACTTCTGTGTTGTTTTGGTCAATTCTTACACATACCTATGTTGCTCCCACCCACTTCCCCCTCCACCCCACCCCCACGTTCGAAACTGGAATATTTGTATTTAATGTTTATTGTTTTTTTACATATATCTGTGTTGTTTTGGTAATTTCTTACACATAGCTTCTTACACATATATGTTGCCCCCTCCACCCCACTCCCACACACTACCCTCCCTCCACCACTCGAAACTATTTTTTTTTCATTTTTCTGTGTTGTTTTTGTGTTTTATTTTTTTATTTTCTGTGTTGTTTTTGTCAATTCTTTAAACATAGCTATCTTGCCCATCTTGCAACATATATTTCTGTGTTGTTTTGGTCAATTCTTACACATACCTATGTTGCCCCGACCCCCTCCCCCTCCTCCCCACCACCACGCTCGAAACTGGAATATTTTTATTTAATGTTTATTGGTTTTTTACAAATATCTGTGTTTTCTTTGGTAATTTTTACATATATCTGTGTTATTTTGGTAATTTTTGGTCAATTCTTACACATAGCTTCTTACACATACGTTGCTCCCTCCCCCTTCACCCCCTGCTTCTCTCTCCACCTCCCCTCACACACACACTCGAAAATCTTTTTTTTTTTTTTTTTTTTTTTAAATATGTCTGTGTTGTTTTGGTCAATTCTTACACATACCTATGTTGCCCCCACCCCCTCCCCCTCCACCCCACCCCACGCTCGAAACTGGAATATTTTTACACATTACTTCTTACATATACGTTGCTCCCTCCCCACACCACCCCCTGCTTCTCTCCTTTCGAGTGTGTGTGGGGGAGGGGGGCGGGGAGAGAATCAGGGGTGGTGGGGGGAGGGAGCAACGTATGTGTAAGAAGCTATGTCTAAGAGGGCGAGATGGGGTGGGGGCAACAAAGGTATGTGTAAGAATTGACCAAAACAACACAGAAATATATGTTGCCCTCCCCATCCCCCGCCTCTCCCCCACTACCCACAATCGAAATATTTTTATTTTGTTTTACCATATTTCTTTGTTGTTTTGGTCAATTCTTACATAGCTTCTTACACATATATGTTGTCCTCCCCATCCTCCGCCTCTCCCCCATCCCCACTCAAAACTCGATTTTTTAATTATTTTGTTTTACATACTTTTGTGTTGTTTTGGTGAATTCTTACATAGCTTCTTACACATTTATGTTGCCCTCACCACCCCCACTCCCCTCACAATCCACCCCGCCTCTCCCCCACCCCACCCCGCACCCCACTCAAAACTCGTTTTTTTTTTTTTTTTTTTTTTTTTTTACATATTTCTGTGTAGTTTTGGTCAGTTCTTACACATAGTTATGTTGTTCCCCCAACCCCACCCAACATTGTTTTAGCCTTGTTTTCTGATGGTATATACTAGCTATAAATTTATTATTCTCTGAAAAATCGAAAAGTCGAGCTGCGCTGTTCTCCGACAGCTCTTGTTACACGTATAGCTATGTTACTCCCGCACACCCCATCCCCCAACTATCCCGCCACCCCATCAATACCACCCAATTTGTTTTCTTTGTTTGTTTTACATATGTCTGTGTTGTTTTGTTTTATAAAATCTACACCTATATCAATGATCCCCCCACCCACTAAACATAAACACACACTGGTTTATGGGCTACCCTCACATGAAGGACAGGGGGAGGGGAATTCTTTTCATTTTATCTCAATTATTTGGATATTAAAATGTTAATTTGAACGCAATCAATTAACATATAAAACGATTTGAATTAAATTCAGTTACACAGATGAAATATCAATAAAACAACTGAAATCAGACCACAATAAAAATTGCCAGATATCCCCTCCCTCCCGGAGTTGCCCTTCGACCACAAATTTCTTTAAAAGGACAGCAATTTTGGATTAAAATTTCACCATGCCCCAAATTTTACTATAATTTGTATGAGATTCTAACAATAATTTTATATCGGCCCGAGTTTTTATACCAGCTCCGTCCGCCCCCTCCGACCCCCCAACCCAGCCCCACCCCAACATTGTTTAGCCTTGTTTTCTGATGGTATATACTGACTATATAATTTATTATTCTCTGAAAAAACGAATAGTCGACCTGCGCTGTTCTCCGACAGCTCTCGTTTTTGTGTGTTAAAGCCGTGTTAGCAGGAAGCATCGCTATGATTTCTAGTTGTGCTTATTGCGTTTTTTTCCGGTTCGTTGATTTTTGATGGAGTTACGGCCCCTTGACATTTTTTACTTTTAAATTTCTTGTGGGCGCTACTCCTCCTAAACGACGCCTTGATGGATTTCTACGAAACTTGGCAGGAAGCATCGGTAAGATGCCTAGTTGTGCATATCGCGCTTTTGTTCCAGTTCGCTGATTTATGAGGGAGTTATGTCCCTTTGACATTTTTACTTTAAATTTCTTGTCGGCGCTACTCCTCCTAAACGGCTTGTTGGATTTCTACAAACTATTGCAGGAAGCCTTTGTATGATGTCTATTTGTGCAAAGCGCAGTATATCAATGAAATCATGGACAAGTTCGAAAACCAGCTAGATCTTGTTAGAACCACCCCCACCACCCCCACAACCTCACACACAAACACATTTTTTATTAAATTTCATTCATAGAAGAAAGTGGGACAAATTAAAAAATACCCATGCCAGACTTACACCATATACAGCAGATTTATTGCCCGTCATTACCAGGTGAGCGATCTAATGTCACCCTATCCCTGTTGTTTGTGCAATGTTTTAAAAGAAGTAATGATGGGAATTTTATGTCGACAAACCTTGGTATAAGAGCCGTTTTAGCCAGTAGAGCGTCCACCGGCCCTCTTGGGCCTCTTGTTTTGTCTCGCCTTTTTGAAGAAAAAAAGAGACATAGGTGTTGCTTTTCCGGCGGCGGCTGCGGCGGCGGCGGCGGCGGCTACGGCGGCGGCGTCAACATTCAAGTTTTGCGTTTAGGTCATTTTCTCACAAACTGTATGCACTAGACCTTTCAAACTTTGCTTATAGTTGTATCATGGGTGGTACATCGCAACGTGATAAAGCAAATGTGGAAGTGACCTTGACCCTCCAAGCAAAGGGCAGATAACTTACTTATTTTTAGGTTCATGTTTTGCGTTTAGGTCATTTTCTCACAAACACTATGCACTAGACCTTTCAAACTTTGCTTATAGTTGTATCATGGGTGGAACATCGCAACGTGACAAAGCAAATGTGGAAGTGACCTTGACCTTCCAAGCAAACGGCAGATAACTTACTAATTTTTAGGTTCAAGTTTTGCGTTTAGGTCATTTTCTCACAAACTGTATGCACTAGGCCTTTCAAACTTTGCTTATAGTTGTATCATGGGTGGTACATCGCAACGTGACAAAGCAAATGTGGAAGTGACCTTGACTCTCCAAGCAAAGGGCAGATAACTTACTAATTGTTAGGTTCAACTTTTGCGTTTAGGTCACTTTTTCACAAACTGTATGCACTAGCTAGACCTTTCAAACTTGGCTTATAGTTGTATCTTGGGTGGTACATCGCAACGTGTCAAAGCAAATGTGGAAGTGACCTTCACCCTCGAAGCAAGGGCAGATAACCTTATATTTTTTACCTTCAACTTTGGCGTTTAGGTCACTTTTTCACAAACTTTATGCACTAAGACCTTTCAAACTTTGCTTATTATTGTATCTTGAGTGGTACATTGCAACGTGACAAAGCAAATGTGGATGTGACCTTCACCATCCAAGCAAAGGGCAGATAACTTTAATTGTTACATTTACATCACTTTCTCATGAACTAGAATTATGCACTAGATGTTTTAAACCTAATTTAAAGCTTAATCTTTGGAAGAAAACATATTCTTTTTTGATGTAGTTGTGTCTTCGTTAGTGCATCTTTTTTTTGGATGCCTGGATTTCATGTATGAACTTGACCTACTTTTTGGAGCTGATGATTTTTAGCTCTACTGGCCAAAGTTTACCAGATTGTTAATATCAATGAAAGCTCGCACAAGTTCGAAAACCAGCCAGATCGGACCAATAACAACAGAGTTATGGCCCTTGATTTAGTTAAAAATGTTATATTGAGCCTCTTTAATACGATAGGGCTTTCATTTTTCATCTGATCTTTACCAAACTTTACCAAATATTTTGCATTTTTTTTATTATTAGTAATTCTTTTTTTAATTGTTTTTTTTTTGTTTTAATTATTTTGTTAGAATTATTTCTTTTGTTTTAATATATTTTTTAATTTTTAATTTTTATTTTTTATTTTTTTTATTTGATTATTTTTATTATTATTTATTTTTTTGGTGTTAACGCCATGTTAGTGCTCAGGAAGCATTGATGTGCCTATTGCATTTTTTTTCCCTGTTCATTGATTTTTGATGGAATTACAGCCCCTTAACATTTTTTTTTAAAATTTCTTGATTATTATTATATATTTTTTTTTAATTTTCTTATTTCATTATTATTTGTTTTAATTTTTTTTGGTGTTAACGCCATGTTAGCAGGAAGCATTGCTGTGCCTATTGCATTTTTTCCGGTTCATTGATTTTTGCTGGAGTTACAGCACATTGACATTTTTTTATAATTTCTTGTCAGCGCTACTCCTCCTAAACGCCTTGTTGGATTTCGACGAAACTTGGCAGGAAGCATCGGTAAGATGTCTTGTTGTGTATATTACGCTTTAGTTCCAGTTTGCTGATTTATGACTGAGTTATGGCACTTTGACATTTTTACTATAAATTTCTTGTCGGCGCTACTACTCCTAAACAGCTTGTTGGATTTCTACAAAATGTGGCAGGAAGCCTCAGTATGATGTCTAGTTGTGCAAAGCATGGTATATCAATGAAATTTTGGACAAGTTGGAAAACCAGCCAGATCTAGTTAGTAACGACAGGTTATAACCCTTGATTTGTTGAAAAATGCTACCTATATTGTATTTTTGTATTTTCCATTGTTCAATCTGTAGTTACTTCATTTTTCATCTGATCTTTACCATATTTGTTTAGAATGTTACTATAAACCCTCCCCACCACCCATTTTTATGAAATTTCATTCATAGAAGGAAGTGGGACAAATTAAAAAATGCCCATGCCAGACTAGACACAGCAGACATATTGCCCATGATTACCAGGTAAGCGATCTAAGGCCATCCTATCCCTGTTGTTTTTGCAATGTTTTAAAAAACTACTGATGGGAATTTTATGTCGACAACCCTTGATATAAGAGCCGTTTTAGTCAGTTGAGCATCCACAGGCCCTCTTGGGCCTCTTGTTTTTAATAGAATGGCATTTTGTTTTTAAACAAATGAACTTAAATGTCATCTCAGCAAACGGCAAACTCGATTGTTTTTAGCTCGACTGATCAGAGATCAACAGAGCTTATGCCATGGTGCGGCGTCCGTCGTCCGTCTGTCTGTCTGTCCGTCCGTCCGTCTGTCTGTCCGTCCGTAAACTTTTTTTGTAGCGACTATTCCTCTGAAACTTCTGAATGGTTGTTCGTGAAACTTTACAGAAATCTTGCCCATGAAGTCTAGTTGATCCTAGCAAAAAAATCCAAGATGGCCGCCAAATCTAAAAATAGGTTTTTAAAAAACAAGTTTGTAGCGACTACTTCTTGAAAACTCTAAGTGATATTGACATGGGACTTTTTCTAAAATGATCAGCATGACATGATGTTGGTCCTTGTCGAAAATCGTTTTGATTCGACGTTAAACATGGCTGCCAGCGACCATCTTTGTTTACATAAGAGTTATATAATGAAAACTTGTAGCGACTACTCCTCTGAAACTACTTGACGGATTTTCATGAAACATCACAGGAATGTTGCTCTTGATGTCTCATTGATCCTAGCAAAATTTCAGGTCGGCCGGAAATTCAAGATGGCCGCCAAGGCTAAAAATATATTTTCAAAATACAAGTTTGTAGCGACTTCTTGAAACTATGTTATCATGTAAGTGATATTGATATAGGACTTTTTTCTAAAATAATTAGCATGACATGATGTTGGTCCTTGTCAAAAATCGTTTTGATACAACGTTAAACATGGCTGCCAGCGGCCATCTTTGTTTACATAGAGTTATATAGTAAAAACGTGTAGCGACTACTCCTCTGAAACTACTTTGCGGATTTTCATGAAACTTTACAGGAATGTTGCTCTTAATGTCTAATTGATCCTAGCAAAATTTCAGATCGGCCAGAATTTAAAAATGGCCGCCACAGCTAAAAATAGATTTCTAAAAAATAAGTTTGTAGACTTCTTGAAAACTATAAGTGATATTGATATTGGACTTTTTCTAAAATGATCAGCATGTTATGATGGTTATTCGAGTCGAACATTATTTTGATTCGACGTTAAACATGGATGCCAGTGGCCATCTTTGTTTACATAGAGTTATATAATGAAAACTTGTAGCGACTACTCCTCTGAAACTACTTGTCGGATTTTCATGAAACTTCACACAAATGTTGCTCTTGATGTCTAATTGATCCTAGCGAAATTTCAGGTCGGCCGGAAATTCAAGATGGCCACCATGGCTAAAAATAGATTTTCAAAACACAAGTTTGTAGCGACTACTTCTTGAGAACTATAAGTGATATTGATATGGAACGTTTTCTAAAATGATCAGCATGACATGATGTTGGTCCTTGTCAAAAATTGTTTTGATTCGACGTTAAACATGGCTGTCAGCGGCCATCTTTGTTTACATAGAGTTATATAATGAAAATTTGTAGCAACTACTCCTCTGAAACTACTTGACGGATTTTCATGAAACTTCACAGGAATGTTGCTCTTGATGTCTAATTGATCCTAGCAAAATTTCAGGTCGGCCGGAAATTCAAGATGGCCGCCACGGCTAAAAATATATTTTCAAAAAAACAAGTTTGTAGCGACTACTTCCTGAAATCAAAATCAATCAGTAGAGCTTCAAGGTCATTGACCTCTTGTTAATTATTAAAATGTTTACAAACTTTCATTTAAGCATCATTGACCTTTTTATTTTTAAGTCCAGCCCCCGTTAGGCGAGACATGTGAATCCACGGATTTCTTGTATTATTTTTATATTTCTTTTTATTTTTTAATATTTTTTTTTTTTTTTTGATTGCTATTATCTCTACTGGCCAACTTCGAAACCAACCAGATCGGACAAGTAATGGCAGTGTTATGGCTCTTGATTTAGTTAAAAATGCTATGTTTTGCTTCTTTAAGACGATAGTCACTCGCTTCATTGATGTTATAAGAGCCATATTAGCCAGTTTAGCGTTCACAGGCCCTCTTGGGCCTCTTGTTTTTGTCTCGCCTTTTCGAAGAAAAAAAGAGACATAGGTGTTGCTTTTCCGGCGGCGGCGGCGGCGGCGGCGTCAACATTCAAGTTTTGCGTTTAGGTCATTTTCTCACAAACTGTATGCACTAGACCTTTCAAACTTTGCTTATAGTTGTATCATAGGTGGTACATCGCAACGTGATGAAGCAAATGTGAAAGTGACCTTGACCCTCCAAGCAAAGGGCAGATAACTTAATAATTTTTAGATTCAAGTTTTGCGTTTAGGTCATTTTCTCACCAACTGTATGCACTAGACCTTTCAAACTTTGTTATAGTTGTATCTTGAGTGGTACATTGCAATGTGACATAGCAAATGTGAATGTGACCTTGACCCTCCAAGCAAAGGGCAGATAAAAATAATGTTTACCTTCAACATTTGCGTTTAGGTCACTTTCTCGCAAACTTTATGCATTAGACCTTTCAAACTTCGCTTATAGTTGTAGTACATCACAACGTGTCAAAAGGCAAATGTGGATATGACCTTCACCATCCAAGCAAAGGGCAGATAACTTTAGTTTTTACATTTACATCACTTTCTCATGAACTATATAATTATGCACTAGATGCTTTAAACCTTTTTTTTTTCGGTCTCCATATTTTGGACCCATTTATTCTCCCCGTCCAATGATGTACGAGCGGTCGAGGAGGACCATCCCCTTGTACACCTTACAACATTTACATTAATTTGTTTTACAATTTTTTACAAAAATATGTATAACAAAATCCTAAATCAATAATACTCACTCAGATCTCTCAATCATTCGCTCACTAGTTTAATATACATTACCACTATTTTATAAAACTTAATGACAAAAATTAATCTTTCAATAGAAAATTTCTGTTGAGTATTTTTATTTGGTTATAAGTGAGTTTTTATGGTTTTGGTAACACATTTACATTCACACATGAATGCAAAAAAGTGAATATATTAATTATAATATGATTAAAAATTGTATGACTTAACTTTATTGGTTGGGGAGCATGATGGGGTTGGGGTTGGGATTGAGGATATGTCTCTGGCATTAGTATCTGGCGTTCTATTGTTCAAAAATAACAAATACACATCTGGGTCTTATTTTTCCGAACTTAACAGTTCGTGAAACTTTTCCCATGAATTTAAAAATATGTTGTAGTTGTTTTCAACAATGGATATTTCTTTGCTTGTTTTATACAAAAGTTGGATTCTGTGCTTCAGTGTTGTAATAGACCTTTCAAACGTTGCTTATAGTTGTATCTTAGGTGGTACCTGGCAACGTAACAAAGCAAATGTGGAAGTGACCTTCACCCTCCAAGCAAAGGGCAAATAACTTAATAATTTTTACGTTCAACTTTTGCGTTAAGGTCACCTTTTCACAAACTGTATACACTAGACTTTTCAAACTTTGCCTATAGTTGTATCTTGGGTGGTACCTGGCGACGTGACAAAGCAAATGTGGCAGTGACCTTGACCCTCCAAGCAAAGGGCAGATAACTTAATATTTGTTAGGTTCAACATTTGCGTTTAGGTCACTTTTTCACTAACTGTATGCACTAGACCTTTAAAACTTTGCATATTGTTGTATCTTGAGTGGTACATCGCAACATGAAAAGGAAATGTGGAAGTGACCTTGACCTCCAAGCAAGGGCAGATAACCTTATAATTTTGACCTTCAACTTTGGCGTTTAGGTCACTTTTTTACAAACTGTATGCACTAGACCTTTCAAACTTTTCTTATAGTTGTATCTTGGGTGGTACATCGCAACGTGACAAAGCAAATGTGGAAGTGACCTTGACCCTCCAAGCAAAGGGCAGATAACTTAATAATTTTTAGGTTCAACTTTTGCGTTTAGGTCACTTTTTCACAAACTGTATGCACTAGACCTTTAAAACTTTCCTTATAGCTGTATCTTGAGTGGTACATAGCAATGTGACAAGGCAAATGTGGAAATGACCTTGACCCTCTAAGCAAAGGGCAGATAACCTTATAATTTTTACCTTCAAATTTGACGTTTATGTCACTTTTTCACAAACTGTATGCACTAAGACCTTTCAAACTTTGCTTATAGTTTTATCTTGAGTGGTACATTGCAACGTCACAAAGCAAATGTGGATGTGACCTTCACCATCCAAGCAAAGGGCAGATAATTTAAATTGATATAGTTACATCACTTTCTCATGAACTATAATTCATAATAATGCACTAGATGTTTTAAACCTACCTTATAGCTTAATCTTTGGAAGAAAACATATTCTATTTTGACATAGTTGTGTCTTGGGTAGTGCATCTTTTTGGATGCATGGATTTCCTCTATGACCTTGACCTACTTTTTGGAGCTAATGATTTTTAGCTCTACTGTCCAAGGGCCTCATTTTTCATCCGATCTTTACAAAACTTTAACAGATTGTTAATAATAATGAAAGCTCGGACAAGTTCAAAAACCAGCCAGACCAGTAACAGCGGAGTTATGGCCCTTGATTTAGTTAAAAATGCTATATTTTGCCTCGTTAATACGATATAGGGATATCATTTTTTATCTGATCTTTACCAAACTTTACCAGATGATTTGCCTTTTTTTTCTGTATTATTAGTGTATTTTTTTAATATATAATATATATATTTTTTTGTTTGTTTTTTTTCTTTATGTTTATTTGATTGATTGATTTTTTTTTTTGAATTTATTTTTTCGAATTTTTGTTTTCATTATTTTTGGTGTTAACGCCATGTTAGCAGGAAGCATTGCTATGATTTCTAGTTGTGCCTATTGTGTTTTTTTCTGATTCGTTGATTTTTGATGAAGTTACGGCCCCTTGACATTTTTACTTTTAAAATTCTTGTCGGCGCTACTCCTCCTAAACGCCTTGTTGGATTTCGACAAAACTTGGCTGGAAGCATCGGTTAGATGTCTAGTTGTGCATATTGTGCTTTTGTTCCAGTTCGCTGTTTTATGGCACTTTGACATTTTTACTTTAAATTTCTTTGTCGACGCTACTCCTCCTAAACGGCTTGTTGGATTTCTACAAAATTTGGCAGGAAGCCTCAGTATGATGTCTAGTTGTGCAAAGCGTGGAATATCAATAAAATCTTGCACAAGTTCGAAAACCAGCTAGATATTGTTAGAAACGACAGGTTAAAGCCCTTAGTTTGTTGAAAAATGCTATATTGTATTTTCCTTTGTTAAATCTGTAGTTACTTCATGTTTTATCTGATCTTTACCATATTTGTTTAGAATGTTAATATTACCCCCAACCCATTTTTATGAAATTTCATTCATAGAAGAAGTGGGACAAATTAAAAAATACCCATGCCAGACTAGACACAGCAGACTTAATGCCCATGATTACCAGGTGAGCGATCTAAGGCCATCCTATCCCAGTTGTTTTTTGCAATGTTTTAACAAAATAATGATGGGAATTTTATGTCGACAACCCTTGATATAAGAGCCGTTTTAGCCAGTAGAGCATCCACAGGCCCTCTTACGCCTCTTGTTTTTAATAGAATGGCATTTTGTTTTTAATAGAATGGCATTTTGTTGTTAAACAAATGCACTTAGATGTCATCTCAGCAAAAGGAAACGTCAAGCTCCGTTGTTTTTAGTTACTAAGATGTTTACAAACTTTCATTTAAGCACCATTTTTATTTTTACGTCCAGCCCCCATTAGGCGAGACATGTGAATCCACGGATTTCTTGTTTTACATATTTCTGTGTTGCTTTTGTCAATTCTTAAACACGTTGCCCCCTCTAAACTCTTTTTTTTTTTTTTTTTTACATATTTCTGTCCTATTTTTTTTTTACATATATTTGTACATAGCTTTTTATACATATATGTTGCCCTCACCACCCCCACTCCCCTCATCATCCACCCCCGCCTCTCTGCCACCTCCATCCCGCGCCCCACTCAAAACTCGAATTTTTTATTTTTATTTTTTTACATATTCTGAAAAATCGAATAGTAGAGCTGCGCTGTTCTCCGACAGCTCTTGTTTGAAATAGATTTTTTTTTTTAAATATATTTTTTTTGTTTTTAAATTTCCTTTTTTTTTTGGTGTTAATTCCGTGTTAGCAGGAAGCATTGCTGTGCCTATTGCATTTTTTTTCCAGTTCGTTGATTTTTGATGGAGTAACGGCCCTTTGACATTTTTTTAATTTCTTGTCGACGCTACTCCTCCTAAACGCCTAGCTGGATTTCGACGAAACTTGGCAGGAAGCATCGGTAACATGTTTAGTTGTACATGTCGCGCTTTTGTTCCAGTTTGCAGATTTATGACGGAGTTATGGCACTTTGACATTTTTACTTTAAATTTCTTGTCGGCACTACTCCTCCTAAACGGCTTGTTGGATTTCTACAAAATTTGGCAGGAAGCCTCAGTATGATGTCTAGTTGTGCAAAGCATGGTATATCAATGAAATTTTGGACAAGTTCGAAAACCGGCTAGATCTAGTTACTATCGACAGGTTATGGCCCTTGATTTGTTGAAAAATGCTATATTGTATTTTCCTTTGTTAAATCTGTAGTTACTTCATTTTTTATCTGATCTTTACCATATTTGTTTAGAATGTTAATACAAACCCCCTCCCCCCACCCACCCATATTTTATGAAATATCATTCATAGAAGAAAGTGGGTCCAAATTAAAAGCACAGTCCATTATACATTCATAGAGGGGTAAGGATTTAGTCTCTTTTTGTATTTTGACTCTCAGAAAAAGACTGGAAACAAATTGTAGGATTTTAAGATTTTATTTTAATTCTGATTTTCCAACTATAACCTGAGACAAGAGCAAATCTACTGAGATAGTAATATAATTCTCAGGAGAAATTGCATAACATGACCTGTGTGTGGTCACACACCTGCTATATTTCTGAATACAGATAATTCCATTTCTGTTCCACAGTGTGATTTGGAGCAGAAAAAAGGATATATTAAGGTTGCTGTTGTAATGGATTTAATTGATATAGTTTTATAATTAAACTTTTTGGTAGCATTATGACATTTTTATAAGCTGGAAAAAATTATATTCTTTAGAGTAGGATAAAATGAAATGAGATTATAATGTCGCATAATAAATCATAATATTTAGGAATATAGGAATATTGCTCTTGATGTCTAGTTGGTCCTAAGTAAAAATCAGGTTGGCCTAAAATTCAAGATGGTCACCATGTCTAAAAATAGATTTATTAAATACAATTTTGTGGCAACTACTTCTCTAAAACCGGTTTGGTACCTTTACCAAAATGACTTTTATAAAACTTTACAGGAATGTTGGTTTTGATTGTCCAGTTAGTTCCATTAAGTAAAAATCAGGTTGGTCGGAAATTCAAGATGGCTGCCACAGCTTTAATACTCGTTTGTGGCAAATACTTATCAAAAAACATAAGTGGTATTGATTTGGAACTTTTACTAAAATGAATGGCATGACATGTAGTTGGTCCTAAACAAAATTCATTGATTCTATGTCAAACATGGATGCCTGCGACCATCTTTTTTTAGATAGAGTGATAATAGGAAAAACGCGTGGAGACTACTTCTCTGAAACTATTTCCATAAAACTTCACAGGTTCCCTTGGCTGATCAAGCTATCAAAATCTATCAGTAGAGCTTCAAGGTCATTAACCTCTTGTTACATATTTCTTTGTTGTTTTGGTGAATTCTTACACATATAGCTATGTTGCCCTCCCCCTCCACCACCCTCCCACCCGACAGCTTTTTTTCATTTTTATCTTCCATTATTTGGATATTAATATTTTAATTTGAACGCAATCATTTACATATAAAACAATTTAGATTAATTTCAGATACACAGATGAAATATCAATAAAAAAAATTAAATGGGGCCACAATAAAAATTGCCAGATATCAGCTCCATTCCCGAGTTACCTTTCGACCATAAATAGTCGAGCTGCGTTGCTCTCCGACAGCTCTTGGTTTATAGTATACGTACTTTCAACGTTCGAAATGCCTCTGGAACTGTATGGCATGGAGAATGATACTTGTTAACATTGTTTGAAGAATAATAGAGCTTATGTAATCACCCCGGCGTCACAGTGTTACGTATACAATATGTACAATATTATCTGGCATGTTGTTATGATTGTTAGTATGGCCATTGTTATGATTATTGCAGAAAACCTGTATCAACACACAACGTTAATCGCTTATCAAGTGAGCCCAGAGGTTGTTAGTACAAGCCATGGCAAGCCAGCAATGAGTTCCACCGTAAGTTTTTAGCTCGACTTTTCGGCGTCGGCGTCGGCGTTGGCGTCGGCGTTCCACATCAAGGTTTGCGTGTAAGCTGTGTTTACAAGTCTATATCTCTTACATTTCTTACCCTAGCACAACCAGATTTGGCCATTAGCTTCCTTATAGCTTTATCATAAGGGCTGCATAAGCAATTTTAGTTCCTGTAACCCATGGGCTCCCATGGAATCCAAATTATGATAGCCCATAAAATGTGTCCCATTTCACATCAAATTTTGCGTGTAAGCTGTGTTTACAAGTCTATATCTCTTACATTTCTTGTCCTAGCACAACCAGATTTAACCATTAGCTTCCTTATAGCTTTATCTTAAGGGCTGCATAAGCAATTTTAGATCCTGTAACCCATGGGCTCCCATGGAACCCAAATTGTGATAGCCCTTAAAATGTGTCTGTTTCACATCAAATTTTGCGTGTAAGCTGTGTTTACAGGTCTATATCTCTTACATTTCTTGTCCTAGCTGAAATAAATTTGGGAATTGGTTTCCTTATAGTATTTTGCAAAGGGTTGGGTAAGTAATTTTGTCTTCTGCAAATTCTGGGCTCTCAAGGAACCCAAATTGTGATGGCCCATAAAATGTGCAATAAAGACAGATCAAGGTTTGCATGTGAGCATGTATAGATCTATAATTTTGGTTTGGGATTTCTTACAGCATTATGCATCTTATTCATACTTCACCCATATTGGGGCATGGGCTCCCTCCTCCACCCCACCCCCACTCCCTCCACCCTCCCATCACATCACCCTCCACAATATTTTTGTTTTTACATATTTCTGTGTTGTTTTAGTCAATTCTGACACATATATGTTGCCCCAAACACTCACCGCCTTTACCTCCACCACCCTCCCACCTTCACTTGAAACTCCCACTCGAACCACCCCACCCCACCCCCACTCGTGTGTGTGTGTGTAATTCTAAGGTTTATAGTCCGTCCGCCAACGAACACATCAAGGTATACCTGACGCGATGGGCACAATAGAGTCTACCCCCACTCGAAACTGGAATAATTTTATTTTGATTTTTTTTACATATTTCTGTGTTGTTTTGGTCAATTCTTACATAGCTTCTTACACATATTATTGTTCCACTCCCCCATCCCCCGCCTATCCCCACAACCACACACCCCCCATTCGAAAGTCGATTTTTTATTTATATTTTTTTTACATATTTCTGTGTTGTTTTGGTCAATTGTTACACATAGCTATGACCCCCGGGGAAATAAAATAAATAGACATAACTTTGCTTTAGTCGGCTCTGATTGTCCATATGATTATTATTTATAACAGAATTACGTATAGAGTATGTACAATATTATCTGACGTGTTGTTAGGATTGTAAGTATGACCATTGTTATGATTATTGCAAATAACCTGTATCAACATACAACGTTAATCGCTTACAAGAGAGCTTAGCAGTTGCTAGTACAAGCCATGTCAAGACAACAATGAGTTCTACCGTAATTTTTTTCTATATATACGTAATTTCAACAGAGATGCACACGTTAGAAATGCCTCTGGCACTCTATGGCATGGTAAATGAAAATTGTTGACATTGCCTGTTCAATGGACGTAATCCGTGTACGGGGAAATAAAATAAATAGAGATAAATTTGCTTTTGTCCGCTCTTATTGTCCATATGATTATTATTTATAACAGTGTTACGTATACAAATGTACAATATTATCTGGCATGTTGTTATGATTGTTAGTACAACTTTAATCGCTTATCAAGTGAGCCCAGATGTTGTTAGTACAAGCCATGGCAAGCCAAGAATGAGTACCACCGTAAGTTTTATCATATGTATACGTACTTTCAACAGAGATGCACACGTCAGGAACGCCATTGGCACTCTGTGGCATGGAGAATGATACTTGTTGACATTGTGTGTCCAAAGGACGTAATCCGTGTACGGGGAAATAGAAGAAATAGAGACAACGTTGCATTTGCTGCACTCTGATTGTCCATATGATTATTATTTTTAACAGTATTACGTATACAATAGGTACAATATTATCTGCCGTGTTGTTAGGATTGTTAATATGACCATTGTTATGATTATTGCAGAAAACTTGTATCAACACACAACGTTAATCGCTTATCAAGTGAGCCCAGATGTTGTTGGTACAAGCCTTGGCAAGCCGACAATGAGTTCCACCGTAAGTTTTTCATATGTATACGTACTTTCAACAGAGATGCACACGTCAGAACTGCCTCTGGCACTCTATGGCATGCAGAATGATACTTGTTGACATCGTATGTCCAAGTGACGTAATCCGTGTACGGGAAAATAGAAGAAATAGAGATAACTTTGCTTTTGCTGCACTCTGATTGTTTATATGATTATTATTTATAACAGAATTACGTATACAATATGTACAATATTATCTGGCGTGTTGTTAGGATTGTTAGTATGATCATTGTTATGATTATTGCAAAAAACCTGTATCAACACGCAACGTTAATCGCTTACAAGAGAGCTCAGAAGTTGCTAATACAAGCCATGGCAAGGCAACAATGAGTTCAGCCGTTAAGTTTTTCTATATATAGGTACTTTCAACAGAGATGCACACGTTCGAAATGCCTCTGACACTCTATGGCTTGGAGAATGATACTTGTTGACATTGTCTGTTAAAAGGACGTAATCCGTGTACGGGGAAATAAAAGAAATAGAGATAACTTTTCTTTTGTCCGCTCTGATTGTCCATATGATTATTATTTATAACAGTGTTACGTATACAATATGTACAATATTATCTGGCATGTTGTTATGATTGTTAGTATGGCCATTGTTATGATTATAGCAGAAAACCTGTATCAACACTCAACGTTAATCGCTTATCAAGTGAGCCCAGATGTTGTTAGTACAAGCCATGACAAGCCAAGAATGAGTACCACCGTAAGTGTTTCATATGTATACGTACTTTCAACAGAGATACACACTTCAGGAACGCCGCTGGCACTCTGTGGCATGGAGAATGACACTTGTTGACATTTTCTGTCCAAGGGACGTAATCCGTATACAGGGAGATAGAAGAAATAGAGAGAACGTTGTTTTGCTGCGCTCTGATTGTCCAAATGATTATTATTTTTAACAGTGTTACGTATACATTATGTACAATATTATCTGGCTTGTTGTTAGCATTGTTAGTATGACCATTGTTATGATTATTGCAAAAAATATGTATCAACACACAACGTTAATCGC
Organism: Cyrtodaria siliqua; assembly: GCA_037043455.1. Classification (NCBI taxonomy): domain Eukaryota; kingdom Metazoa; phylum Mollusca; class Bivalvia; order Adapedonta; family Hiatellidae; genus Cyrtodaria; species Cyrtodaria siliqua. Next base: position 1,744 of record JAWPHD010008955.1, on the reverse strand, counting down.
TTACAAGTGAGCTCAGAAGTTGATTGTTAGTATTGCCATTGTTATGATTATTGCAGAAAAATCTACACACAACGTTAATCGCTTATCAAGTGAGCCCAGATGCTGTTAGTACAAGCCATGGCAAGCCAACCTTGAGTTCCGCCGTAAGTGTTTCATATGTATACGTACTTTCAACAGAGATGCACACGTCAGGAACGCCGCCGGCTCTCTGTGTCATGGACAAAGATACTTGTTGACATTGTCTGTCCAAGGGACGTAATCCGTGTACGGTGAAATAGAAAAAATAAAGACAACGTTGCTTTTGCTACGCTCTGATTGTCCATATTTTAACAGTATTACGTAAATAATATGTACAATATTATCTGGAATGTTGTTAGGATTGTTAGTATGACCATTGTTATGATTATTGCAGAAAACCTGTATCAACATACAACTTTAATCGCTTACAAGTGAGCTCAAAGTTGCAAGTATAAGCCTTGGCAAGCCAACACTGAGTTCTACCGTAAGTTGTTCATATGTATACGTTCTTCCAACAGAGATGCACACGTCAGAAATGCGTCTGAAACTCTATGGCATGCAGAATGATACTTGTTGACATTGTCTGTCCAAGGGACGTAATCTGTGAACGGGGAAATAGAAGAAATAGAGATAACGTTGACTCGCTGCACCCTGATTGTCGACCTGATTATTATGTTTAACAGTATTACGTATACAATATGTACAATATTATCTGGCGTGTTGTTAGGATTGTTAGTATGACCATTGTTATGATTATTGCAAAAAAACTGTATCAACACACAACGTTAATTGCTTACCTTACAAGTGAGCTCAGAAGTTGCTAGTACAGCTGATGGGGTCATTGTCGTACCGGGTACTGCAGAAAGGCAACCGGGGTACATTTATGTATAAAGAAACGTACCCGAAAATCGTCAAAATCAAGAAAGGCCCCCAAATATACATAAATGTACCCGAGACAAAATAAAATGTCGTAAAATTTGACCAACTCTTCTTGAATGACGAGCTGCATATTTGTTTACTTTATTGATCGGGGTTTGATGATTTACAACTTCCGGTTTTACGACAATACGTTCTGTATTTAATTACTAACTATGGCAGCCTAAATATGTTTTAAAGAACAATAGAGCAATAGTTAATGATAAATAATATTGTTTCAGTAGTTGTTTTATCAAGTTCTAAATTGTTTCAATTCCGCCAATGAGATCTTGTTTGTCCGGGTACGTTTTTGTATATTTGGGGGGCCGTTCTGGAATTCAAAGATTTTCGGGTACGTTTCTGTGTACATAAATGTACCCCGGGTACCTTTCTGTCGTACCCGATACGACAATGACCCCATCAGCGCTAGTACAAGCCATGGCAAGCTAAAACTGAGTTCCACCGTAAGTTTTTCATATGTATACCTACTTTCAACAGTTAAGCACACATCAGGAACGCCACTGGCACTCTTGGCATGGCGAATGATGCTTGTTGACATTGTCTGTCCAAGGAACGTAATCCGTGTACGAGGAAATAAAAGAAAGTTGCTTTTGTTGCGCTCTGATTGTCCATATGATTATTAATTTTAACAGTATTACGTATACAATAGGTACAATATTATCTGGATTGTTGTTAGGATTGTTAGTATGACCATTGTTATGATTATTGCAGAAAACCTGTATCAACATACAACGTTAATCGCTGACAAGTGAGTTCAGAAGTTGCTAGTATAAGCCTTGGCAAGCCGACA
>JAWPHD010008954.1:0-109363 GCA_037043455.1 Cyrtodaria siliqua | reverse complement strand
GTCTTGTGAATACCATGGACAATAGTCTGAAATCGACAAAAGTCAGAGACATTTTTTTTAATTTTACACTATCTGAATTGTCATACCAAACGGCATTTCTTGTCATTACACCATATTAAATAGATCAAATGTTTAGAACATTCAATGGACATAAATAAAATATGTATTTTAGGTACAATTAGGACGATGAAAAGGCCAATTTATGTCGATTTTCATGCCAAAATTGATTTTTCAGTCAAATTCTTTAAAATTGGTGGTACCATACCTGATTATAGTAGCGAATACAAGCTTAATAATGCCAAAAATACCGTTAAAAGCAGAATTGATACTAGCTGAACGCTACCAAGTCGAGTTTGAATGATAAGGAATAATATTTTATCTTTTACACAAATCTTCATTTTTCACAGTATCCTATTTTAGGGGGGTAGGGGAAAGATTTAGTAGTTTCATGCCTACCAAACCTGTTGTCATGCAAATTTAATTCATGAAAACATGTTGCAAACATGCAACCCTACATGTTGATACCAAAAAGACATAGCTCAACTGCAAACACTTCACCAATACGTCATTTTAAACAAGAAAAAAAAAAGAAACTCAAAATTACGGCTTTTATAGTCAAAATTGGACTAAAAACGCTCAAAACCTATGTAATAAACTATGGAAAACTTATTTCTGAGCTTATTTTACCAATTGTTATCGGAAAAGTGTCCCTAGGTACGAATCTGAGCGAGTCCTAATTACTGCACGCATCTCTTATAGGTATGAAAGCACCAATTATTTTCCCCATAGACACCAATGTTAAAGTGTCACATATTAATGATTTGCTGCAAATTCAACTCAAGTATGGATAATGCAGCAGTGTAATGTTCATATAGAAAACTATTTTTCCACTTGAAAAATCACCAGAAAACGTGGGGTCACAAGACATGTAAGAAAGTTCTTGTTTGTTTACTAAACAGGTCAAGGGTACAGCTGTTTTTATTGATCGACTGTTTTCATTGCTCACAAAGTGTAAGCATAGAGTCGAAATTTCGAAAATGTTCATCAGTGATCCAGTAAAACCTAGTAATACGCTTCTTATACATATAACCACAAAATCGAATAGAAATGGGCAGTTTTCCCCTACTTATAATGCCCATTTCCATCGAAAAAGGAGGGATTACTTTTTATTATAGGAACTACATTCGACTACACCTCGGAGGTTTACATGTAATTGGTGGTGGTAAACCTATAAGAGGAGAAAACATGTTCAGATGTTTCTTAAATGAGGAGTTTGTGTTGTCATTTTCATAACAAGCTTAAAAACACTTACTTCATGCAAATCGAATGATTATTTGCAGAGATATGGTCTTGTGAATACCATGGACAATAGTCTGAAATCGACAAAAGTCAGAGACATTTTTTTTAATTTTACACTATCTGAATTGTCATACCAAACGGCATTTCTTGTCATTACACCATATTAAATAGATCAAATGTTTAGAACATTCAATGGACATAAATAAAATATGTATTTTAGGTACAATTAGGACGATGAAAAGGCCAATTTATGTCGATTTTCATGCCAAAATTGATTTTTCAGTCAAATTCTTTAAAATTGGTGGTACCATACCTGATTATAGTAGCGAATACAAGCTTAATAATGCCAAAAATACCGTTAAAAGCAGAATTGATACTAGCTGAACGCTACCAAGTCGAGTTTGAATGATAAGGAATAATATTTTATCTTTTACACAAATCTTCATTTTTCACAGTATCCTATTTTAGGGGGGTAGGGGAAAGATTTAGTAGTTTCATGCCTACCAAACCTGTTGTCATGCAAATTTAATTCATGAAAACATGTTGCAAACATGCAACCCTACATGTTGATACCAAAAAGACATAGCTCAACTGCAAACACTTCACCAATACGTCATTTTAAACAAGAAAAAAAAAAGAAACTCAAAATTACGGCTTTTATAGTCAAAATTGGACTAAAAACGCTCAAAACCTATGTAATAAACTATGGAAAACTTATTTCTGAGCTTATTTTACCAATTGTTATCGGAAAAGTGTCCCTAGGTACGAATCTGAGTGAGTCCTAATTACTGCACGCATCTCTTATAGGTATGAAAGCACCAATTATTTTCCCCATAGACACCAATGTTAAAGTGTCACATATTAATGATTTGCTGCAAATTCAACTCAAGTATGGATAATGCAGCAGTGTAATGTTCATATAGAAAACTATTTTTCCACTTGAAAAATCACCAGAAAACGTGGGGTCACAAGACATGTAAGAAAGTTCTTGTTTGTTTACTAAACAGGTCAAGGGTACAGCTGTTTTTATTGATCGACTGTTTTCATTGCTCACAAAGTGTAAGCATAGAGTCGAAATTTCGAAAATGTTCATCAGTGATCCAGTAAAACCTAGTAATACGCTCTTATACATATAACCACAAAATCGAATAGAAATGGGCAGTTTTCCCCTACTTATAATGCCCATTTCCATCGAAAAAGGAGGGATTACTTTTTATTATAGGAACTACATTCGACTACACCTCGGAGGTTTACATGTAATTGGTGGTGGTAAACCTATAGTAAAAACTTGTAGCGACTACTCCTCTGAAACTACTTGACGGATTGTCATGAAACTTTACAGGAATGTTCCTCTTGATGTCTAATTGATCCTAGCAAAATTTCAGATCTGCCAGAAATTCAAGATGGCCGTCACAGCTAAAAATAGATTTTTAAAAAATAAGTTTGTAGCGACTACTTCTTGAAAACTATAAGTGATATTGATATGGGACTTTTTCTGAAATGATCAGCATGACATGATGTTGATCCTTGTGGAAAATTATTTTGATTCGACGTTAAACATGGCTGCCAGTGGCCATCTTTGGTTACATAGAGTTATATAGTAAAAACTTGTAGCGACTACTCCTCTAAAACTACGTGACGGATGTTCATGAAACTTCACAGGAATGTTGCTCTTGATGTCTAGTTGATCCTAGAAAAATTTCAGGTCGGCCGGAAATTCAAGATGGCCGCCACAGCTAAAAATAGATTTAAAATAAATAAGTTTGTAGCGACTACTTCTTCAAAACTATAAGAGATATTGATATGGGACTTTTTCTAAAATGATCAGTATGACATGATGTTGATCCTTGTCGAAAATCGTTTTGATTTGACGTTAAACATGGCTACCAGCGGCCATCTTTGTTTACATAGAGTTATATAATGAAAACTTGTAGCGACTACTCCTCTGAAACTACTTGACGGATTTTCATGAAACTTCACAGGAATGTTGCTCTTAATGTCTAATTGATCCTAGCAAAATTTCAGGTCGGCCGGAAATTCAAGATGGCCGCCACGGTTAAAAATAGATTTTCAAAAAACAAGTCTGTAGCGACTACTTCCTGAAATCAAAATCAATCAGTAGAGCTTCAAGGTCATTGACCTCTTGTTATGTTAGGACCGGATGTTGGTCGTTTGTGGGAACATGTGACCTGATTTAATACGAAGCAAGATGGCCAAGCTTAAAACTAGCAGGACACTATAAAAGCAAATTTGATAAATTTTCAGACAAACATACTATTTTGTTATGAAAAAGAGAAAAAACGAGAACAAAATAAGGAGGTGTTTGTTTTGTTTCATTTAAAATGCAAAATATTTCATGATTTTAATTTTTTCCTGTGTTGACAGGTAGCGGCAATCTAGGTCAACTCATTTGCATAAAAATGACCTTATAAACATATATTGCATCATGTGGAAACTGGGATTTTTACAAAATACCCCGGTAATAAGCAACCACCGGCAAACTGAGGAATCATCATAGAACACAAAAATAATTAAAAAACAATTTGATTTGTTTATGTTTTTCAAAAGGCAACTCAAAGACTCCTGTTAGTTATCTACATAACTGGCATATTTGCAAATCTGTGATATTAATTATCAGAATAAATATAAGCAAATTGTTTTTGAATATAATACTTATCATGCTTCCTATGATATCAAAGGTTCTGTGGCATCACTGTAGTGTCCAATCTATAAAACCAGTTGCATCTGTGCTAAAATAGTTATTATGTAGATGTGATGCCCTTACATACATACAGGGCACTAGTCGGCTTTTAGGGGACTGGGGCCAGGGCCCACTGGAAGTGGCACCAATAATGCACTATTCCAAATTGCAAAAAAGTATACTGTTTTCCTGTATTGAAGTTAATAATGAAAAGAATTTTTTTTGATTTTTTTTTTAAAAGGGGAATTTTTCACAGGAAAAAGGGGAAATATATATACTTTTAGGGGAGGGGAATGGGCCGAATTGGCCGAACGAGTGCCCTGACATAAATAAAATAATTGAAAACAGTTAGTACCGGTACATGTATGTTTATTGTAAATAAATGGACATTTTCAAAACATGCAAAAACAGGGATCATTTTACATGTATTATGATCTTAAAAATTCATAAAATGTAGTTTCCACTTCCTTGAGTATTATAACATTCATTCAGTTTTTATTCTGACGAGTTTGTCATACAATAATATTTTTAGAAATTGTCACTCAGTGCATCTTATACCAGTTTCTTATAAAATACATTCAGGGGACGAACTATATTTTACTGTATACTCGTCCTGTAAGACGAGTGGCATTGACATGTTACTCGTCCTTATAGGATGTTTACTCGTCCTGCTCTGATTGTAAAGGTTCGTAAGCCAAAGTAGTCAGATACCATCATTTAAAGGGAGTACATCAGGATTTTCATGGGGGTCTAGGTGTCCGACTAAAAATTAAAAATATTAATATTTTCTATTCTAAATGTCCTAAACATAATGAGTGTGCCTAAAAGTGACCCCTTATTTGCAAAGAAATTCATTCTGCACAGTAATACGTGCTATCCTAGGTGACACACCAGGGTTAATTTCAGCATTTTACGTCCGATTCCGTCCCAGCTTTATGGTGTTTTCAAAGTTTAGACATTAACAAAATGGTTCTAACATTATTTTTGATTGATATAAGTGTTTTATCATGAACTGGAACATTTTTATAATTTAAGATATTTCTAGAAAAATCCTGATGTACTCCCTTTAACACTATTATATAAATATAACAAAGGGCAACATCATAATGTTTTTTTTATAATATAAATCAATGAAAATTATGAAACTTATAGTATTATAGATGACTATATTCATATTCTATAGTTCACTACAGTCTGATCATGGCCATTTACAGTTACTCTGGCTTACACCCCACGTTGATCTCATCTGAATCACTAGCAGAAGTAGAGTCAGACTGTCGCCTCCTTGAACCATATTTGTCCGTGGGGCATGTGCACACTTGTCCTTTTGTATATCTTATCCCTTTCCCAGAATTTAGCCATTTAAAATACTTTCTGTTGTATTATAAGGCCAAATAGAATTATATGCGTGGTTCTTATTACATGCTAAAAAAATATAGGATAGGTAGGGAAAATATTCTATTTTCTTAAATATGTTTCCCTTTTCTTTACATACTACGCCTTGCACAACAAGTTGGAGAAACTCCACTTTGCGACGAATCCAACGTTTGTCTGTGCTATACTGTCTTGACCTTTCTCGCCCTATTGAAAATGACAAGCGTTTACCTGGACATGATCAAAACTTAAAGCGCATCAAGACCCTGATTTTACATCAAAATTGGCATTTTGAGAGCCTGCTTGATCAGTTCCGATTGGCCAGAGATGTACCTGCGTGTAATTGTTGGCCAATGAAAATTAAATGTCACCAAATTGGCCTGTCAAAATTCATGGCGAACATTTGTTCGGCCCTCATTGTCATGATTGTTTCTGCTCGGCACCGTGTAATTGTTTTAGATTTATATAGCTTCATTTTGTGTCGTGTAGTGAGAAACTGAAATGAAACATAGCTTTTTGAAATTTTCGAAAGAATTGGGTAGCGGGAAAACATTGACATTAAGGTGAAATAAGATTACCACGGATTGGAGAGGCATGCCTTGATAGATATTGAATTCCTGAATTCTTCCAACATGTGTTGAAGTTCTCCCAGGGATGTTGACGGTTGTTGGTCTATAATATAATTTATGAATTGCGAATGTTCCGCCTCAATTTTACTGGGTTACCTGACTGTTTTGATGACTTCACTGTACCGGTCATACAAAACCGGTGCCAAATAGTTTTTACTGTGGTTTGGTGTATACCAAGAGTTTTGCAACATTAATTAAGGTACCTTGGGGAAATGTACCATTTAATAGATTTCCACCACTTTCGGTCATGTGTTTTATAATTAACTTTCGAAAATCATCGCTTCGATACGCTCGTTCATGCCTTGGCGAAGTCATGATGTACACAAACAATAAGTCGAGTCAAATGTTCACTTATTAATAAATAATTAATTTTCCCAGCAGTGTCAAAATTGATCGACAGCAGCGTCTCACAAGGCGAACTGCCAATCTAGGTCTGTGGCGTGCGGAAATATCTTTGATGTCGCTCAATGCTGCCAACTTCACTTGTCACAAAATGGGGATTCTCCAACTTGTTGTGCAAGGCGTAGTATTGTTTACACTTTATTTTCGTCAAACCATTTAAGCCCCATGATACCATAGAACACCATGCTAGCTGTTGATTATATTGCACCAATAATATATTGTATGGTAGAACAATGAAGAAAAATTGAAAACTCAAAATTTTATTTAATTACTGGTATATACATTTTAATAAAAAGACGTTGACTTAATGTTTACGACTATTTGCATCATTTGTTTGAAATTGCCACAAAAACTGTTCATTGCAGTTGATGAACGCCAAACAGACTCTGTGGCAAACATTCTGTGAACTATTTTGTAGCGATTACCTTGTTAATACTAGAAACTGTCTTCTAATAAGTTTTAAACATTTAGATACACATGAAGGGGACAAACGATAGAAGATAATATTCAATAATATTTAATTATATACATGCATTAACATATACATTTTAAGTTTTCAATGAAACAATCATTTTTAGCTCGACTGATCAGAGATCAGCAGAGCTTATGCCGTGGTGCGTCGTCCGTCTGTCCGTCCGTCCGTCTGTCTGTCCGTAAACTTATTGTTGTAGCGACTACTCCTCTGAAACTACTGAATGGATTTTCATGAAACTTTACAGAAATGTTGCCCATGAAGTCTAGTTGATCCTAGCAAAAATTCATGTTGATGTGAAATCCAAGATGGCTGCCAAATCTAAAAATAGGTTTTTAAAAAACAAGTTTGTAGCGACTACTTCTTGAAAACTCTAAGTGATATTGATATGGGACATTTTCTAAAATGATCAGCATGACATGATGTTGGTCCTTGTCAAAAATCGTTTTGATTCGACGTTAAACATGGCTGCCAGCGGCCATCTTTATTTACATAGAGTTATATAGTAAAAACTTGTAGCGACTACTCCATTGAATCTACTTGGCGGATTTTCATGAAACTTCACAGGAATGTTGCTCTTAATGTCTAATTGATCCTAGCAAAATTTCAGATCGGCCAGAAATTCAAGATGGCCACCACAGCTAAAAATAGATTTTTAAAAAATAAGTTTGTAGCGACTACTTCTTGAAAACTATAAGTGATATTGATATGGGACTTTTTCTAAAATGATCAACATGACATGGTGGTTATCCGAGTCGAACATTATTTTGATTCGACGGTAAACATGGCTGCCAGTGGCCATCTTTGTTTACATAGAGTTATATAATGAAAACTTGTAGCGACTACTCCTCTGAAACTACTTGACGGATTTTCATGAAACTTCACAGGAATGTTGCTCTTGGTATCTAATTGATCCTAGCAAAATTTCAGGTCGGCCGGAAATTCAAAATGGCCGCCACGGCTAAAAATAATTTTTCGAAAAACAAGTCTGTAGCGACTACTTCCTGAAATCAAAATCAATCAGTAGAGCTTCAAGTCATTGACCTCTTGTTACTATTTACAGTCAGATTAAGAGTGAATTGTTAAGATGTGGTTTATATTACTGCTACAAAATGAAACTGAAAACTTACTAAATATTAAAGTTAACACATTACCGTTATCTGATATCATTTATAAAAACACTCAATGCTGATTGGTTATTGAGAATTTATTAAATTTCAAATTAATACCTCTTAGCACATCATGAAGTAAGTTGATTTAGCTGTTTAGAAGTCATTTTAAATGTGAAAAAAATATGCAAAACCAGAAGATGCAATATTGTCTATTATTGTAACGTTACTTAAAGCCAACAACCAATTTAAAATATTTACTACCTCTTTTTAAAAAAATTGTTCAAAATTCAATAATGTTTCATATCAATAATTTGTAAAATAAAAAGAAAAGATTTAGATTTAGTGTGAATGACATAGTTTGGGGTATACAATCTGGCAAGCACTGCTTTAAAATATAACCGGTAAACCCCAAGTAAAAAAAAAAAAGCACCTGACCTCATATGCATTTTGCATGGGTGCTACTATTAAACGTAAAACAATGTGCTACATTTATATAATTTCAGTTCTCCAGATAAGACGAGTATCTGCATTACCGGTATTACATATTTTTTTTCACCAAAATTGTATTAAAAATAAAATCAATGTGTACAAAAAATCATTAAAAAATTGCCGATAAATATTGAGAACCAAATTCCCGCGTACACACTTCAATAGCTCAACTCCGCCCAATAATAATCAAGGAATAGTCATTTGTAAATGTAAATTGTATACGTTAATATGTAATTTTTTCATGCGTACATCTTCAACACAACACGTACATCTTCAACACAACACGCATTGTTCTGAAAGGTTATGAGGAACACTGAGTTTATGTTTACATATTTTCAGGGATTCAGTCTTGTGACACAGGCAAGTTTGGTGATAGCTGTCAGTTGGCCTGCCATTGCCAGGGAGACGAGTCATGTCAACCAAATGGAATCTGTGTCAAATGTGATGATGGGTGGGCGGGGCCAACCTGTCAAATCATACTAGGTAATATCAAATCATATAGGATTACAATAGCAACATGTTTGTGTGAACTTTTTTAAAATAGGTAGCTTTTTCTGGTTAAAATATGAAACAATTTTTTTTTCGTCTCGTTAACACATCGTATTAGGTTATATTGGGACATGAGATGATGGAGGAAGTTTCCCATCAGACATTCGGAGGCTAGCGCAAACCAACTGGAACAGAGGTCTGTAGCTCTAAAGTGCAATGCTAAATATCTTCTACAGAGGTTGACTAAGTAATCAATATAGTGCTTTTCGTTGACAAGATTCCCGGGTTGAACGAAATAAGATTGTATCTTCTTCTTTATTCATATGCAGTTACAACAAGTTTGCGTTGAACCAAATGCAACCTGTTTTGTCTTCTTCTTTATTTATCTGTAGTTACAACAGTATTTCCTCGATATGTTGTTTAAATTAAGAGACCCCTAGGGCTCAGTTGTTCAAAGATCGGTTAGCTTAATCCATGGTTAGTGTAAAATTTCGAAGTACATTTTATCATAAAAATATGTTTTTTTACTGCTAAAAGTTTTTAATTTGCATTTCTTCTTAACATAATGCTTTCACACGCTCAATTTCTGGTAGAAATATTTATTTATCGGAAATTCAGAGAGATTTGAAATTTTGACTTAACGCACGGTTAAGGTAACCGATCTTTGAACAACTGGGCCCAGGAAATCCCTTCTCACTCACAATATTGTGTTTGTTAAAGTAGCCATCCCGCCAACAGCAGCCAAATGTTACAAAATATGTACACCATTTCTATGCAAACTATATAGACACAATATAAACGGCTTTAACCAGCAGCCTAAACCCCAAAACTGGAGTATCGAATTAAGGGTTCAGCTCATAATTCATTTTACGCATATTCAATCACAGGTATTTTAAGAACCTGTTAATAAATAGTATATGACCTGAACACATGGATAGAGATTTAATAAAGGTTTTGTAGTGTAATTTTGCTGTTATTGGTGGGATAGCTACTTGAACAGTGAAGTGTAGATTTGACTAAATCAGGTCAAGAGGATCATGAAGCAGAGAACTATTCATCCACTAAATCTGAAAACTCTTGATTATTCTTGTGTAATGTATTATAATGCTGCATGTGATTTAATGGTTTTTCAAAGCTAATATGATTTTTAGTTGTCTCGATTGAAAAACGTGTAATAACAATAATAAGTTTGAGTCGACCACTTAGGCCAGAAAAAAATATAGGTGTGTTTCCTATTGCATGCCCTAAAAAAATAGGGTTGGTAGGTAGGCATTTTTTTTTTTTTTTTTTTTTGGAGCAAGATATTGTGAGATTCTACATGTATTTATCTCATAAACCCCATACAAGTTGATGATACAGCTGAAAGTTTCTCTGTGGTGTCAGTTTACCTCGATATATTGTGATAAATCATTGTTCAGAACAAGTAATTTTTTTTATTTTTATTTTTTTATTTTTCATAAAAAGTTTTAGGGTCACCCCTTAAAAATAGGGTCGGTTGGGCCACCGGAAACACATATTTTTTTTGTGCCTTACTGGATGAGAAGCGCCACTGTTTGATTAGGACATACAAAGGACATACAATTCTGCGCACCTTAGGTCTAAAATTGGTCATAAAAAGATTTTAGGTCAGACTAAAAATATTTTCCTGTTAGGTTTTTGATGACATACCAGTGCCAAGTAAACTGTCGATTTGTAATAAATTAGCACATTTCTAGACTGGGTACTCTTTACGACTGAAAACAAGAATAACGTTTTTTTTGTAATGCAAGTTGTCACATGAGTAAAAACAGTAACAGTTTCAATTCACTATAATGGGAAACAGTGTTCCCACATGAGTAAAAACAGTAACATCTTCAATTCACTATAACGGGAAACAATGTTCCCACATGAGTAAAAACAATAATATCTTCAATTCACTATAATGGGAAACAATGTTCTCACATGAGTAAAAACAATAATATCTTCAATTCACTATAATGGGAAACAATGTTCTCACATGAGTAAAAACAATAACATCTTCAATACACTATAACGGGAAACAATGTTCCCACATGAGTAAAAACAATAATATCTTCAATTCACTATAATGGGAAACAATGTTCTTACATAAGTAAAAACAATAATATCTTCAATACACTATAATGGGAAACAATGTTCTCACATGAGTAAAAACAATAATATCTTCAATACACTATAATGGGAAACAATGTTCTCACATGAGTAAAAAGAGTAACAGTTTCAATACACTATAATGGGAAACAATGTTCTCACATGAGTAAAAACAGTAACCTCTTCAATACACTATAATGGGAAACAATGTTCTCACATGAGTAAAAAGAGTAACAGTTTCAATACACTATAATAGGAAACAATGTTCTCACATGAGTAAAAACAGTAACATCTTCAATACATTATAATGGGAAACAATGTTCTCACATGAGTAAAAAGAGTAACAGTTACAATTCACTATAATGGGAAACAGTGTTCTGACATGAGTAAAAATAGTAACAGTTTCAATTCACTATAATGGGAAACGGTGTTCTCACATGAGTACAAACAGTAACATCTTCAATTCACTATAACGGGAATCAATGTTCTAACATGAATTAAAATAGTAACAGTTTCAATTCACTATAATGGGAAGCAGTGTTCCCACATGAGTACAAACAGTAACATCTTCAATTCACTATAATGGGAATCAATGTTCTAACATGAATAAAAATAGTAACAGTTTCAATTCACTATAATGGGAAACATTGTTCCCACATGAGTAAAAATAGTAACAGTTTTAATTCACTATAATGGGAAACAGTGTTCTCACATGAGTACAAACAGTAACATCTTCAATTCACTATAATAGGGATTAATGTTCTAACATGAATAAAAATAGTAACAGTTTCAATTCACTATAACAGGAAACAGTGTTCCCACATGAATACAAACAGTAACATCTTCAATTCACTATAACGGGAATCAATGTTCTAACATGAATAAAAATAGTAACATCTTCAATTCACTATAACGGGAATCAGTGTTCTCAAATGAATAAAAATAGTAACAGTTTCAATTCACTACAACTGGAAACGGTGTTCCCACATGAGTACAAACAGTAACATCTTCAATTCACTATAACGGGAATCAATGTTCTCACATGAGTAAAAATAGTAACATCTTCATTTTCAGTTCACTATAACAATGTTCTTTTCTTTATTACAGAAAATATTGCTTTGGGGAAAAATGCCTCACAAGGGCCAACAACCAAGGATGTTGCAATAGCAAATTATGCTGTTGATGGGATCACGGATCATAACAGCAGTTATGCCTGGGCGCAGAACAGTACTGGCTACACATACTGGAGTGTCGATCTAGGAGGTGTTCATGAGATCTTCTCTATCACCGTGTGGTTTAACAATCCAGGTATGGCAGCGTTGTTAATAAAACAACTAAAATAGCTGGTAGAACTATAATATTACGGTGAACATAGCCATTGTTTCTGGCAGTCCTGGAGAAAAAAATACTAACTTTGTTTTGGAGGTTTCCGAGCAAAATAAGTGTCGTACTAAATTTTCCTCTTTTCCATTTTGTAATTCTGCAGGTTAGCCTTGGAATCATATATATAAATCAGATTTCCTGAAAAAACTAATTTCAGAACCAGAAAACAAAGCAGTGTTAAAGCGACGAGCTGGTTACTCGATCAGAGTAGCCTCCTCCTCTAGCACGCATATCCAAAATGGCAACTTGTGCTACCAGGATAACACAAATGGTGCGCCTCCAGCGGTTGTAACGTTTACCAACTGTACTTTCTGGGGAAGTCATGTGGTCCTATTCAACAAACGTAGTACTCCTTCAAATGATCCAAGTTATTGGTCAAGCTGGCCAAATCTAGAGCTGACAGAGGTACAAGTGTTTGAAGATAAAGGTACACTTATAATTTCTGCTGGATAATCAAAGTAAAATAACTGCACACCAAAACTACATTTTTGCCAGAAACAAATCAAATTTTTATCTCACCCACTTTAGTGGAGTGTGAGACATAACACTCTCTTTTCCAGCAGTGGCACTGTCAACACTTGAACTTTACTTAAAAAAATATTCTCTTGGGTAATGATAGCCTTTCTAAGTGTGTTTATTGATTTACGAATTTTACAAGGATTTTTGACCTACAAGATCAGACACATTATGATTGTTTGTTGTGACAGTACAGTGTTAATTCAGAAAATGGCTGCCAGACAAAAAATGCCATCTGCTCAGCATTATAAAACCTGTTTTGAGAGACCGTTTACCATGTGAGACTACCAACCATGTCTGAATCGTGGTCCATTTACAATACAAAACAACCTTATTTTTGGAGACACCTGTTTTAAGAAAAAATATTTGACTGGATCAACAGCAGTCTTTTCAGATACTACAGATTTCTGGCACAGAGTGGGGGAAATGGCACCCCTGGTTTTTTATCAAACATAAAACTGCATACCGCCATGTATTATTGAAGCTTTTGTATTAACCCGCTACATATATATATAATAGACTGTTCTTTCTTTGAATTAAGACCATTCCATTTATGTAACAAAGGGGTGTTTTGGGGGAAATGACTGATTAGCAGCCAGACATTGTAAATCCTGATCTGGTATAGTTGTGCTTAGCGGGTTAAGGGTTAATAACTTGGTGTTTTAAGCATCTTTCTTATTCTATCTTTTGCAGGATGTTCGAATGGTACATACGGTGAGAAATGCGACCAACAGTGTACATGCGCTAGCGAGTCATGTGACAGGATAAATGGATGTCCAAGTGAGACCATTTCGTTAATATTATAAATCGTTATTTATTGTTTCCTTTCTTTTTGATCATCGTAATTAAAAACATAAGTGTGATTAACGTCAACATGCTTTAATTTTTAATGCACATCACACTATAATTCAGGTTGGCCTATATGGTTTAATAGAAAAAATGGAAGTGTCGCAATTATTTTCAGCTAAACATATGAGACTCATTCAATATTAAAATGAGTAACAAGTACTCTCATTGCATTTTCCGAAGGTATGTTATCTTCTCATCTAGTATTGATGACATCAAGGGAGCCTACCTTTTCATATTACATCCTTGTTGTTTGGACTATCAGTAAGAAATATATATTGGTTTGTATGTTACGATAAGGTACTATTGTTTGGGGCGCTTGTTTCAGCCAAAGGTTTTTTGGACTTTTCAGACAAAATACATCTCGTACCTAAATAAGTTATATATCAGTGAAACAGACATTTTCAGTGGTAAATAAAAATACCTTACTTTTCAAAATCGGTTGAGAAATACAAATTGCATTTGCGAAAGCTGTTTTTGATGGGTCATTTTCAATGCAAAATTCTGCTGCATGAAAAATTTGAAAAATATTTTTTTTTTAGAATTTTTATCCAAAATTGTTTTAAATTGATGGATTAAGTAAATTAAGACACCCTGAAAGTTTTATAGCAAAATATGAAGGATTACTGAAGTTATTTGAAATTTCTTAATTTTCTGCTGTCCCACCAGCAAGGAATTTACGTAGGAAAAGCCTCATCAAAAAATCATTTTGGCTGTAAAATATTTATTTCTCAACCGATTTTCAAAAATAAGTAGTTTTATTTACCACTAAAAATGCCAGTTCTAATGATATATAACTGATGTACGTATTATTTAAATTGCTCAAGTTACTGCAGAAAAACCTTTGGCTGAAACAAGCACCCCGAACAATAGGTAGTAATAAGACTAAACTGCCTGTGTTATGTATGACCCGTAGAATCCTCCATAGAAGGTTGGGGTTATTCATAAATGGCATTTTAACAGCAGGGTTCAATTTAACACTTATTTACTGTACTGTAGATTTTTTGCAGATTGCAAGTAAAAAATATTATTAGCACTTGTTAATTTTTTCAAGTAATAAAAGAAACCCAGAAGGTCTCATTCTACATTTGTTCAGTGAGCATATTTATCTACGTTAGGTGGATATAAGTAAGTGTAACTACATTATTACATTCCTGCATCTAGCTGAGTGTGAACACGTCATTGTTTACATGTTTTAAATTATTAATGAAAGTACCTTGATTAAAATAGCAAGTAGAAAACCTTAGCACTTGTTTTTTTTAGCAAGTAGCTAAAAATATTAAATTTGCTTCCTGAATAGTTAAAGAGGAGTTACGTGTTTTCTGTGGAACAGTACTACAATATCATCATTTATAACAGGGCCCTCCCTTCACTTTGGGGGAATGGGACCATAGCCCTCAGGAAGGGGAATTTTGCGTTGTTTTCATAATTATATCAAAGGGGAATTTCTAAAAAACACAAATTAGTTTTTTTTTTTATTATTTAAGTGGTACCAAGAATTTACCATTCCAAATTGCAAATTGTATGCTGTTTTCCTGTTTTGGAGTTAAAAAAATTCTAATCTATTTTTTTTATTTTTTATTTTTTAAGGGAATTTTTCACAGGAAAAGGGGGAAAAATATATATATTTAGGGGAGGGAAATTCGGCCCCAAAAACGGTCAAACGACGGCCCTGTATAATAAACTTTTTATTTACTTATTATTGTAAGTATCATGAGTTGAAGTCCCCACATTGTAAAGTTATGAGAATATGTCAAGTCTGAATATGGTAGTAACCCACTGAACAAACATCTGATGTGTACTCTATAATCATATCTCAATTTTCTGCTTGAAACTAGTGTCTAAGCATTTCAGCAACAAGTAGTCGATTTCAAAACAATCAAAAATCCTTACACGTCTCACAACACAGTTAATTTTACATAGCTCTGCATATGTAGCAGGACCCCTCTGGACCAATGTAGAACTTAATGAATTTTCTTAAAAATATTTTCTTTGTGAAACTTAATGTCTGTTGCACGAAATATCCAACAAAAAACACGGGGTTGACCAATGTTCTTTTTTTTAATATCAATAGTTTGAATTGAATTGAATTGAATGTTGTTTTAGCGGCTCATCAACACAGTATAGGTTATATAGAGCCGCCCCAGAGAGAGGGGAAGGATACATAGGAATCCGGGAACCGTGCCCTACTCTTATTGTCGAATAGATTATATGGTTCTTTAACGTGCTCGGAGGATAGACCGATACACGGGACCGCCCGATTTACGTCCCCATCCGACGGACGATAGTTTGAAGAGACCCTCTTGAATTTGTCCATTTCACTGACATTTTCAAATGTATCACTACCCAGTATTAGATTCTCAGATCTGGGCTCAGAAACATTCAGGCATATCCTAACCTGTATGAAATCACGAACTTGTCCCATTCTTGTCACCTGCAACAAAAAAGAGAGAAAATATTTGCACATTTTAAGAAATAAGCAAGAACCGAATGACACAGATCTTTTTTTTAAAGCTCCAGAAAGTTCCTACCGTGACTGGCAAGGGAAATAACTGTTTAGTGAGACCTTACAGATGTATTGAAAATATCAGTATTGAAAAGAAGTATTCATTGATGCATGTTGTGTTTGGATGTAATTTAAGAAGTTGTATATTTTTTTCAGTCATATGTGACAACTGTATTAACCCTGATAATGAAGCAGAGGGTTGTAAAGCAGGCTGGTTCTCAGACAAATGTCTCCTTCCATGCCCAGGAAATTGTAACTCCAGTGAGTGTGAAAAGGGAACCGGTCAGTGCACCTCTTCCTGTAAAGAAGGTTCCTATGGAATATTCTGTAATGAAACTTGTCCAGGGAACTGTGAGCCTTTCAAGTGTGACCAGGGAACCGGCGAGTGTGCCACTTCTTGTAAGGGTGGTTTCTATGGAAACTTCTGCAAGCAAACCTGCCCTGTACGCTGTTTTGAGGGTAAATGCATGAATGATGGCAGTTGTGTGGCATGCAACAATACATTGTTTCATGGCATTCAGTGTGATAAGGAATGTAACCAAAACTGTATTGGTGGATGCTTCCAGATCAACGGGACATGTAAAAGCGGATGTCAGGATAAATTCTTTGGCAATATGTGCGACCAACCTTGTAACAACTGTAAAATTGGATGCCAACGTACTGGAACTTGTAAAACTGGTGGATGTGTTTCTGGTTACTATGAAGACATGTGCGGCGCCGCATGTGACGCAGCGTGTGTTGATGGGTGTGATCAAGCTACAGGAAAATGTACGAAATGTGAAGTAGGTCAGTACGGAGATTTGTGCGAAACTTCGTGTAGTTATTGTAAGAATGGGAAATGTGAAAGGAATGGATTCTGCAAGACTGGCTGTGCAAATTCAAGCTATTACGGTGACCTTTGTGAGGACGAATGTGCTGATAATATTCAGAAATGTTTAGAATGTTCAACAACCACTGAGGGAATCGTGATTTGTTCGAAGTGCGACTCGGCTACATATGGAGCTGACTGTTTGTCGCCTTGTCCCAGTCATTGTGAGTCATGTAGCAGCCTCAGTGCCTGTACTAAATGCAAAACAGGTTACACAGGAGAGACATGTCAGGACATCTGTCAGGTAGATAACTGTCTGGAATGTGATACTGGCACTGGGAACTGCAAGAAATGTACAGCCGGGCTGTACGGGGACAAATGTGAGTCGGTTTGTCCAGATAGATGTGCAACGTGTGTCTCAGGGATCTTAGATCCCGCTAATCCTGTTTGTAAAAAATGTCAGAAAGGTAGCTTTCTTCAGTTGGGTTCATGTGATGAATGTTTGGGCACCTGCACCGCTTGTACATCTGTTAAAAATTGCACGGAATGCAACCACGGTTTTTATGGGTCACGTTGTAGAGATAAGTGTCCAACTATCTGTATAGAATGCTCGTCTGAGAGCAACTGTTCTAACTGTTCAGTCGGTTGGAATGGACAAAAATGTCAGTGTAGCGACAATTGCATAAAGGATGTTGACATTGCAGACTGGTGTGCGGATGACGGCAAATGCCTAAGAGGGTGTGTGGTTGGATCTTTTGGCAATGCATGCCAGAATAACTGTCTACCCGGCTGTCACCAGTGCGATAAGGATTCAGGAAAGTGTGAGAAATGTGAAAGTGGATTTTACGGGTTTGAGTGTGAGAGGAAATGCGGAAACTGTTTGCCTGATAATTCCGGACAGGTCACGTGTGAGATCACAGAAGGCACATGTTCTGGTGACTGTGTTGCTGGTTACTACGGGACCTTGTGCAACAAGTCGTGCAGTGCTAACTGCGATAATACAGGATGTGACAAGACCAGTGGAGAGTGCCATGCATGTAAGGATGGATACTTTGGGTCGACATGTGACCAAGAATGTGGCGAAAATTGTTTGTCAAAGTCGGGACAGAAGCAGTGTGGTAAGATAACGGGGAAATGTGATGAGTGTGTTGCGATGTATTACGGTGAAAGATGTAACATGGCGTGCAGTGAACATTGCGAGGCGGACTGTAATCAAACATCTGGGGTGTGTGACTCTTGCAAGAGCAACCATTTTGGACCGCATTGCAACAATACCTGCCCTGTTAACTGTGGCCCAGACCTAATGATTGGCTCAAGTAAAATAGTTTGTAACAGATTTAATGGCGAATGCATATTTTGCAAAACTGGATTCCATGGAGAAATTTGTGATAAGACCTGCTCTCAGACGTGTGCAGCATCACCCTTAATGGGAAACAAACCAGATTGTTTGAAGTCCAACGGAAATTGTAATAAATGTCTGCACGGGCGATATGGCGATATTTGTGAATTAAACTGTAGCGAGAATTGTGGTAATTATGCCGGGACTTCTGGAAAGGGTTCATGTAATCAGAAAACAGGTCATTGCGAGATGAGGTGTGCCCCTGGATGGTACAACAGCACGTGCACACTAAAGTGTAGTAGCACGTGCAAGGAAGAGAGGTGTGACCAGTATACTGCGGAATGTCTACAAGGGTGCGTTCAATCCTACGAAGGACTGTTCTGTAAAGATCGTAAGTTGAAATTTGATTTTAAGTTTCACTGAATCAGCCAAAGCCTTTTTTAGCTCTACTGGCCAAAGGCCAGCAGAGCTTATGGGATGCCGAGTTGTCCGTCGTCCGTCCGTCCGTCCGTCGTCCGTTGTCCGTCGTCCGTCGTCTGTTGTTAACTTTTGTCTCGTTAAGACGATAGGGCCTTCATTTTTCATCCGATCTTTCCAAACTTTAACAGGTTGTTAATATCAATAAAAGCTCGGATGAGTTCGAAAACCAGCCAGATCGGACAAGTAACAGCGGAGTTATGGCCCTTGATTTAGTTAAAAATGCTATATTGCTAAATTTTGCCTCGTTAAGACGATAGGGCCTTCATTTTTCTTCCTATCTTTACCAAACTTTACCACATTGTTAATATCAATGAAAGCTCGGACAAGTTCGAAAACCAGCCAGATCGGACCAGTAACAGCGGAGTTATGGTCCTTGATTTAGTTAAAAATGCTATATTGCTATATTTTGCCTCGTTAAGACGATAGGGCCTTCGTTTTTCATCCTATCTTTACCAAACTTTACCACGTTGTTAATATCAATGAAAGCTCGGACAAGTTCGAAAACCAGCCATATCGGACTAGTATCAGCAGAGTTGTAGCCCTTGATTTAGTTAAAAATGCTATATTTTGCATTGTTAAGACGATAGAGGCTTCATTGTTCATCCGATCTTTACCAATCTTTATCAGATTGTTAATGTCGTTGAAAGCTCGAACAAGTTTGAAAACCAGCCATATCGGAACAGTAAGGGGGAAGTTATGGCCCTTGATTTAGTTAAAAATGCTATATTTTGCCTCGTTAAGACAATAGGGGCTTCATTGTTCATCCACTCTTTACCAAACTTGAACAGATTGTTAATATCAAAGAAAGCTTGGACAAGTTCGAAAACCAGCCATATCGAAATAGTAACAGCGGAGTTATGGCCCTTGATTTAGTAAAAAATGCTATATTTTGCCTCGTTAAGACTATAGGGGCTTCATTGTTCATCCGATCTTTACCAAACTTTATCAGATTGTTAATATCAATGAAAGCTCAGACAAGTTCGAAAACTAGCCATATCGGACCAGTAACATCGGAGTTATGGCCCTTGATTTACTTCAAAATGATATATTTTGCCTTGTTAAGACGATAGCGCCTTCATTTTTCATCCGATCTTTACCAAACTTACTAAATATTATTATTCATTTTTATTTTAATCATTTTTTTATTTTTTTTATTTATTATATATTTTTTTATTTTTATTTTTTAATTATTATTTTTTTTTTCAGATTTTTTTTTAATTATTCCATTTTTTTTCAGATTTTTTTTTTTTTTTTTTTATCTCTATGTTGGACCAGAAATAAATGCTATATTTTGCCTCGTTAATACGGTATGGCCTTCATTTTCATCTAATCTTTACAAACTTTACCAGATTCTTTAGTTATGGCCCTTGATTTAGTCAAAAAGCTGATTTTTGCCTGAAACTTTCAAAAAAACGTAAATGGCAGTCACTCGCTTCATTGATGTTATAAGAGCCATGTTAGCCAGTAGAGCGTCCACAGGCCCTCTTGGGCCTCTTGTATAAAATTTACTATAACTTAAAGTCTAAATAGTCAGTTAGCAATTTGTGTATGGTTTATATGGCTGTCATTGATAGGGTATGAAGTGTATCGACCATATCGTTACTGTAGATGCAGTATTATTCGCGAGGGTTTTATTTTCGCTAATATTCGCGAAACCACTGTCTTGCGAATTTAAGCACTCGCGGATAATAAACTCGAAAGAGTATCCGAAAGCTCAACCATCCGAAATTAAGTAGATTGAAATTATCAGATGATCGGCAGGAATATATACATGTACAAGCAAGAAACGTTATATCCTAAAGTGTGGTTAACAATACATACATACTTTATTAATTTTCATACATATGTTGAATCGAGGCTATTGATTAAGTTCAAAGTGCGGCGTCTACGCTTCAAAAATATGAATGTTATTTTCTGTTTACTGTACTGGTAATTGTACTTGTTAAACATCAGTCAATGAATAAGCGTTACAAATCATGTTCAGTAGTTATACAATCAATAAATTCTTTACAATTATTTTCACACATTGCGTCACTTAGTATAATTGATAGGATAAGAGATGTGTCTCCGGGCGATAAACAGGACTCCCATAGTGGATGTAGTCGGAATATATGTATATTATTTATAAGAAAATATGATTATTTACATTTTGCTTGGACGCGAATTCATGAACACATTAATAAATCAGAGACCACTGATTCGCGAACTTAAGATCACGCAGAAATAATACGAATAATGTGATCTACAGTATATCGAAGGAAAAATATTGACGATATATCAACTGAAATGTTTACAACTGTACTTGCTCGAGCATTTTAAGCATTTCAAATGTTAAAACATGTATATATTGCTTTAAATGGGTATTGCAACATTTCAAATATACTCTTTGACCCATATATGGTAGTCTGCTTGCTCTTTTCTACCTAACACTAGGTATTTATAATTAATAATTGGTCAGCAAAGCAACCGTTGTTTCAATTCAAGTTTAGAAATTCTTGTTTTTAAACCATCGTTTCGAGATAAGAACATTAAAAAAACAGAAAAGGAACTTAAAATGTGACGGATTCAGTCCGTGCCTACTCACCTTTTGAACATGTTTTAGCCAAAACAACTTCACAGCGCACCTATTTTGGGTTTAAATGAAAGTTTTCGCATGATAAACCCAAAACAAGTGGTGTTTATTTGCGTTGTGCTTCTTCTGTTTGAATCGATTTTTCAACAAATATATCGATATATGGTATCGTTTCTATCAATGACAGCCCTAATGGTTTCAGTACAAAAGCAGATTAGGTCCCAGCTTTTTTGAGTTATTGGAACCACAGTTTTTCATTTCTAAATTTTTAATTTTTGTTTTTGCTATATTTTAATGTCTTCAGATGGAAAAAAAGACCTACCTATCTAACTACTTAAAACATTCCGCATGTTCTGGGTCCGAAAAAATACAAATTATTTATATAGAATAAGAATGGCCTAAAATTTAACGGAACAAAAGAGAGTTTAAAAATTGATCACATAATAAATGGCAAATGATACACGTAGGCAATATACCAACGCGAGAGAACAGTTTGTGGTTTGAAAGCAATATAAACACTAGCAGTAACCTATTAAAAGAAACACTTACAGAAAGGGATGTTCAACATAATTTCGGTGTTTATTGATTTCTCTGATTTTATCTTTCATAGCACCATTCGTCCAAACACTATCCATGTGTTGAGGTTAAAATAATACATACGTGCCAATTAAAAGTCTGGATTTATTCACAGGTACCTAAAATACCCGTAATTGAAAATCGTAAAATGAATTAAGAGTTGGTAACATATGTAAGTTACATATATACCTTATCGTTACTAGGCATAGAAACATTGTATATCTGTTGAAAAATTTGCCTGTTGTTGACAGTTTAACGACTTTAGAGTAAAAATGACAGAAAATATTTCTACGCATGATGTCAGGATTGTTGTGTGACTCTTTAATTTCGTATAATCGAGGTAGGTTTGTTTCATCATAAATTGATATTCTACCGCAAAATAAACAGCATTTAAAATCTATGTTTTGTTTTTATCAAACTAGGTTTGCCCGCTGAGGATGCTGGGACATCGGTCATTATCGGGGTGGTGGTTACTGTGGTGATACTGATAATAGTCGCCATTGTTGTGTTTGTTATCATCAGGTTAGTTAAATTTTATATAATTTAATAAAGCTTGAATCTCCTGGTTGTTTATAGATCTAAAATATTTTTCAAATAGCAAAGCCTCCCGTACTTAATTGAAAAACAAAAAAGATAAGGCCATAATAAATGAATTGCTAGATTATCATCCCCGCCAGCAAAGTATTCAGTAGTATGTTTTACTTTTTGCCTTGTGCTGAGGCCATTTTCCATTTGTCGTATAAAATAAAAAATAAAAAAATAAATTACATCCCCCACCCCTATTTTGAACTAAATTTGGATGAGAAACTAGCAGTTAATTTATTGAATTACGAATTTTGCGACGGTATATCAGTCGTTTAACGATCAACGTAGTCGTTAAACACAATTTATGACTGTTAAACGACTGATATATTGTCGCAAAAGTCAACATTTCAATACTGGATAACCAGTTTGTAATGCATTTCAGTGTTTTTGACAGTTTTTCTCACAAATGCTTCCAAATAAAACTAGGTGACAGCACGTTTGTGACGGCTTGACATCACATGACTGGATTTGTGACGGGTTATGGATTATTTAATAGTCGCACATTTTTTAACGACAACCAATCGGATTGCAGGATTTTTGTCAAGTGCATTAGAAAGGTTGAATTCCATGTTTTAAAAGAAACATTTCATGAGATAAAAATGAACATGTTTAAATTTTCAACTTTGATAATAAAATGAAACAATATTTTTATCACATTTTTACATTTTTAAATAGAAAGGCTTCAATATGTGTCTGGCAGCCATATTAAGTCATAAATGCCATATTTATATAGCATTAAAATACCATTAACTCGACTCGTTGTTAAAATCCGGTGACTAATACACCTTTCTTATGCTCTGCTTTCTTATAATTAGTGAAATAACCTTCATATGAATGACCTTCAGAAGAGCTGCATATAGACTTCCGACTCTAAAAAACACATCCAAGGTGTGGAAAATTAAGGCATATATATGCACTAGAAATATAACTGCATGCTTTTTTATGCCCAATATAAGGGACGTATTCTGTGGCATTGTCTGTCCACCTGTCTGTCCGTTAACTTTTACCTTACAACTGATTGTGGCTGATAACTTTAAAGGTATAAGATCTACAACAGTGAACATTCGTAAACATCTTCAGCATGATCCAATGACTACAACTGATAAAGGCCTATAACTCACTTATTAATATTTTTTTAATTATTTCCTTTTGAAAAAGGTTTAACCTGAAGCTTAACTTTACCAACGACGGGTGTATATGTCCCGCTAGGCGGTGCTCTTGTTCTCATTTTTGCAACAGTTGAACTGTTGTGATTTGTTTTGGGCAATAACCATTTAAGTATCTTTTTTTAGTAGCAAATTACAGAATTTGTTTCTAAAAAAGATAAGAGTGATAGCATGGCACATGTAATTTGGATCGTTTGTATTTGTAAGCAAAACCAGCTTTTCATTTTTTTTTTAGTATGTTTAACTGAATATTTGAAATATTAAATATGAATAAATAATTACTTGTACAGAAGTGGTCATTGATTGTTTCCTGTATTAATAATGACCCAGTGACCACAGAGCCAGGACAGGACGCCCAGATGATTGACAGAGATAGCATGTTTAATTTCCTGTTCAATTATTTGTCATAATTAAATAGAAACACTTGTGTCATGAAAGTTGAATTTCCTTCCCTGATGTAGCCTGATAATTGGAAGAACTTTTACATGAAATTAAAGTTCAACTGCAGGTCATGGAAAATTATTTTTGATCAAATAACGGATTTTGTTTTTGTGTTGTGTTTGAAATTTTATAAAGCTAATTTAGTATAAATGCAGAAATATAGGCATACATTTTTTGATTACCTTGGATATAGCACAAGTGGGTGTATGGAATATTTAGTTAATATATTCATGAAATCATATTTTTAAAAAAATGGCAATAAAGTGCATTATAAAGTATAATTTATTAAAGAATGTTAAAATATCTGCTTCTGAGTAATGGATTTTGTATACATCTGTGTGTAGCCAGGTACTGGTTTATGAGGAAAATTGTTGGCAGACCGCGTGTCTTTGATAGCTCAGTTGTAAGAGTGTTAGCACAGTACGCTAGAGGCCCTGGGTTGAAGACCCTTTGAGGCATAATTTTTCACTACCTCTTATCCATATATTTCCAACTGAACATGTATTATTGTTAAAAATAATTGGAAAACAAAGGTTGGAAAAAGTTAGATTAACAAATTTAATTGCAAATATTTACATCAGTCGACACAGTATAAACAAGAAGTTTGTAATGAGAGATAATATCCTATTGACTGATAAGCCATTACCATGCTTATATGGCTGGGCTTGTTTTACCTTAAGCCACACAGTTTGTAGTTATTTGTATATTTAAACAAGTTGTAACTTTTTTTAAATGCATAACTGTATCATTTTTGTATGTCTGTTGACAAGTTTAGTTGAATTAACATGATTATAGCTTTGCATTGTTGTCTAGTTCCTATCCACAAATTCTAATTTTCGCTTGAATCTGAAGTCAGTCTCATCTTTGTCAAGCTCACCATGACCAGTGTCATCAGTTTCATCATCGTCTTTGTCATTATCAGGATAATCAGCATAACAAACATGTTCGCCATTGTCATCATAACGATCATGAATATAACTTGCAGACGCAGACGGTCAGGGCTGACGGGAAGGAAAAGCAACGGTTACAGCAGGGGTGAAATAGGATTGAACAACCTTGATGGCGTCTCCGCAGAGGAGAATCCTTTACTGTATGCAAACGCAAATGGTAGGTGAAACTCCATTGAATAGAATTATTATACCCTCACTTTCACAAAGTGAAGTGGGGGCTATATAGGAATCGCATTGTCCGTAACATTTTTGTCCCATCGTGTCCCATAACACATTTTTGTCACGTCGCGTCTCGTCCCTTAACACATTCTTGTCCTGTTGGATCCCGTCCTGTAACACATGTTTATGCCCCCACAGGGAGGCATATAGTAATCGCACTGTCCGAAATCATGTCCCAGCCATTCCTCGGAAACTACTGGAAATTTCATCAAACTTCATGCAAACTTGCATCACAGTGAGAAGGTGTGTTAGGCGCAGTAATCATGACCTCTTCCAAAGGTCAAGGTCACACTTGGAGGTCAAACATCGTGAACAAATTGATGTCTCACCCATTACTTGGAAGCTACTGAAGGAAGTTTTGTCAAACTTCAAACAAATGTTTATCACATTGAGAAGGTGTGTCGCGCGCAAGAATCATGTCTGTGTTTCAAAGGTCAAGGTCACACTTGGAGGTCAAAGGTCAAAAAATCATGAACAAATTTATATCTCAGCCATTACTTGGAAACTACTGAAGGGAGATATGTCAAGCTTCAAACAGATGTTCATCACAATGAGAAGGTATGTCGCGTGCAAGACTCATGTCAGTGCCTCAAAGGTCAAGGTCACAGTTGGAGGTCAAAGGTAAAAGAAATCATAAACAATTTAATTCATGTCTCAGCCATTACTTGAAAACTACTGAAGGGAGTTGTGTCAAATTTCACACAAATGTTTATCACATTGGGAAGGTGCGTCATGCGCAAGAATCATGTCAGTGCCTCAAACGTCATGGTCACAGTTGGAGGTCAAAGGTAATTTTTCTCATGTCAGCCATTACATAATATATAATAGAAATGTGACACAGGTGCCCCCACTGAAAGCAATCAGCGAAAATGTAAAATTTGACGAAAAAGGGCTGTATCTCTGGTAATACAAGTTTTGTTTTGATGATATGCACATCTTGACATCATAGGTAAGTATCTTGTAAAGTTTCGAATCGGTTGAAAATTGTTGGAGGAGATTGACACACAAGATATTTTAACGTAAAATTTTATGAAAAAAAGGCCTGTAACTCCTGTAATACAATGTCGACATTGACGCCTAATCTATATGGATATCTTGATAACATAGGTAAGCATCTTTTAAAGTTTCAAAACAATCGGTTGAAAACTACGGGAGGAGATAGACACACAAACTTTTCGGACAGACAGAAGGCCGGACTGAAAATCGGACACAGGAAGGACATGGCTAATGCTATATGACCCCTCACCATTCGGTGGTGGGAGCATAATAAAACAGGACATAGTTATAGCTACTGATGATCATGAAGATGAACCAACTGACCTCATTCCATTTCAGGTAACACGGGCGTGAACCATCTACCCGTGCCCGCCCGCAACAACAAAGCCTCCATCCCTGCCGATGATGACCTGCTTGATAACGACGAGAACTCTCCCCTGATGTCGTCCAAAAACACGGACCCGTCAGATTACTACAACCTCAGTTCGCTGATCCCGGTCGCAGGGTTCGCCGAGTACATCCAGAACAGAAAAATGGAGGCCGTGGACTGGTATAAAGACGACTTTGCTGTACGTAGTCTTGCAAATTGTTGTTTACTTTGTTATCTGTTATAGTTACAAGTAATTTGCATAACTCTTAACGGTAATTTGTTCTGAAATAAAATGACAAAGATTTACTTAAAAAAAGAAAAAATAGCACAGCTTTGTGTTCATTTCACTAGAACAATTTTCATGTCATGTTTTAAAGTTAGCAATCATTGATGATTGTAAATGAGAGAAAGCACAAATAAGTACAATGTACATATAGGGAAACATTTTCATATGTAAATGATAGAATTAGGAAAATGTACACATGTCAATGAGAAATAGGAAAACATATGAAACTAATCGATGAGAAATTGGGAAATGTGTACACAAGTTGATGAGAAATAGGGAAATGTGTACACAAGTCAATGAGAAATAGGGAAATGTATACACAAGTTGATGAGAAATAGGGAAATGTGTACACAAGTCTATGAGAAATAGGGAAATGTGTACACAAGTCGATGAGAAATAGGGAAATGTGTACACAAGTCGATGAGAAATAGGGAAATGTGTACACAAGTCGATGAGAATAGGGAAATGTATACACAAGTTGATGAGAAATATGGAAATGTGTACACAAGTCGATGAGAAATAGGGAAATGTGTACACAAGTAGATGAGAAATAGGGAAATGTGTACACAAGTCAATGAGAAATAGGTAAATGTATACACAAGTTGATGAGAAATCGAGAAATGTTTACACAAGTCGATGAGAAATAGGAAAATGTGTACACAAGTTGATGAGAAATAGGGAAATGTGTACACAAGTCAATGAGAAATAGGGAAATGTATACACAAGTCGATGAGAAATAGGGAAATGCGTACACAAGTCGATGAGAAATAGGGAAATGTGTACACAAGTCAATGAGAAATAGGGAAATGTATACACAAGTTGATGAGAAATAGGGAAATGTGTACACAAGTCGGATGAGAAATAGGGAAATGTGTACACAAGTCAATGAGAAATAGGGAAATGTATACACAAGTTGATGAGAAATAGGGAAATGTATACACAAGTTGATGAGAAATAGGGAAATGTGTACACAAGTCTATGAGAAATAGGGAAATGTGTACACAAGTCGATGAGAAATAGGGAAATGTGTACACAAGTCGATGAGAAATAGGGAAATGTGTACACAAGTCGATGAGAATAGGGAAATGTATACACAAGTTGATGAGAAATATGGAAATGTGTACACAAGTCGATGAGAAATAGGAAAATGTGTACACAAGTAGATGAGAAATAGGGAAATGTGTACACAAGTCAATGAGAAATAGGTAAATGTATACACAAGTTGATGAGAAATCGAGAAATGTTTACACAAGTCGATGAGAAATAGGAAAATGTGTACACAAGTTGATGAGAAATAGGGAAATGTGTACACAAGTCAATGAGAAATAGGGAAATGTATACACAAGTCGATGAGAAATAGGGAAATGCGTACACAAGTCGATGAGAAATAGGGAAATGTGTACACAAGTCAATGAGAAATAGGGAAATGTATACACAAGTTGATGAGAAATAGGGAAATGTGTACACAAGTCGGATGAGAAATAGGGAAATGTGTACACAAGTCAATGAGAAATAGGGAAATGTATACACAAGTTGATGAGAAATAGGGAAATGTATACACAAGTTGATGAGAAATAGGGAAATGTGTACACAAGTCAATGAGAAATAGGAAAATGTATACACAAGTTGATGAGAAATAAGGAAATGTGTACACAAGTCAATGAGAAATAGGGAAATGTATACACAAGTTGATGAGAAATAGGGAAATGTGTACACAAGTCGATGAGAAATAGGGAAATGTGTACACAAGTCAATGAGAAATAGGAAAATGTGTACACAAGTTGATGAGAAATAGGGAAATGTGTACATAAGTCGATGAGAAATAGGGAAATGTGTACACAAGTTGATGAGAAATAGGGAAATGTGTACACAAGTTGATGAGAAATAGGGAAATGTGTACACAAGTCGATGAGAAATAGGGAAATGTGTACACAAGTCAATGAGAAATAGGGAAATGTATACAGAAGTTGATGAAAAATAGGGAAATGTGTACACAAGTCGGATGAGAAATAGGGAAATGTGTACACAAGTCAATGAGAAATAGGGAAATGTATACACAAGTTGATGAGAAATAGGGAAATGTGTACATAAGTCGATGAGAAATAGGGAAATGTGTACACAAGTTGATGAGAAATAGGGAAATGTGTACACAAGTTGATGAGAAATATGGAAATGTGTACACAAGTCGATGAGAAATAGGGAAATGTGTACACAAGTTGATGAGAAATAGGGAAATGTATACACAAGTCGATGAGAAATAGGGAAATGTGTACACAATTCGATGAGAAATAGGGAAATGTATACACACGTTGATGAGAAATAGGGAAATGTATACACAAGTTGATGAGAAATAGTGAAATGTGTACACAAGTCAATGAAACAAAAAGAGAAATATATACACAAGTCATTGCACGTCAGTGAGAAAAATAAGTAATTACATACACGTCAATGAGGAATATGTAGATACATATACACGTCAATCAGGAATATGTAGATACATATACACGTCAATTAGGAATATGTAGATATACATGTCAATGAGAGAATAGGTTATTACATACATGTCAATGAGGAATATGTAGATACATATACACGTCAATGAGGAATGTGTAGATACATATACATGTCAATGAGAGAAATAGGTTATTACATACACGTCAATGAGGAATATGTAGATACATATACATGTCAATGAGAGAAATAGGTTATTAAATACACCTGTCGGTGAGGAACAGGTAGATATATATACGTCAGTGAAAGAAATAGGTAAACAATGAGAGAAATAGGGAAATATGTACACATGAAGGAGAGAAATAGGTAAACAATGAGAGAAATAGGGAAATATGTACACATAAATGAGAGAAATAGGTAAACAATGAGAGAAATAGGGAAATATGTACACATCAATGAGAGAAATAGGTAAACAATGAGAGAAATAGGGAAATATATACACATCAATGAGAGAAATAGGTAAACAACGAGAGAAATAGGGAAATATGTACACATGAAGGAGAGAAATAGGTAAACAAGGAGAGAAATAGGGAAATATGTACACATAAATGAGAGAAATAGGTAAACAATGAGAGAAATAGGGAAATATGTACACATCAATGAGAGAAATAGGTAAACAATGAGAGAAATAGGGAAATATATACACATCAATGAGAGAAATAGGTAAACAACGAGAGAAATAGGGAAATATGTACACATCAATGAGAGAAATAGGTAAACAATGAGAGAAATAGGGAAATATGTACACATAAATGAGAGAAATAGGTAAACAATGAGAGAAATAGGGAAATATGTACACATAAATGAGAGAAATAAGTAAACAAGGAGAGAAATAGGGAAATATGTACACTTCAATGAGAGAAATAGGTAAACAATGAGAGAAATAGGGAAATATGTACACATCAATGAGAGAAATAGGTAAACAATGAGAGAAATAGGGAAATATATACACATCAATGAGAGAAATAGGTAAACAAGGAGAGAAATAGGGAAATATGTACACATAAATGAGAGAAATAGGTAAACAATGAGAGAAATAGGGAAATATGTACACATAAATGAGAGAAATAAGTAAACAAGGAGAGAAATAGGGAAATATGTACACATAAATGAGAGAAATAGGTAAACAATGAGAGAAATAGGGAAATATATACACATCAATGAGAGAAATAGGTAAACAATGAGAGAAATAGGGAAATATATACACATCAATGAGAGAAATAGGTAAACAATGAGAGAAATAGGGAAATATATACACATCAATGAGAGAAATAGGTGAACAATGAGAGAAATAGGGAAATATGTACACATCAATGAGAGAAATAGGGAAATATGTACACATCAATGAGAGAAATAGGTAAACAATGAGAGAAATAGGGAAATATATACACATCAATGAGAGAAATAGGTAAACAATGAGAGAAATAGGGAAATATATACACATCAATGAGAGAAATAGGTAAACAATGAGAGAAATAGGGAAATATATACACATCAATGAGAGAAATAGGTGAACAATGAGAGAAATAGGGAAATATGTACACATCAATGAGAGAAATAGGTAAACAATGAGAGAAATAGGGAAATATATACACATCAATGAGAGAAATAGGTAAACAATGAGAGAAATAGGGAAATATATACACATCAATGAGAGAAATAGGTGAACAATGAGAGAAATAGGGAAATATGTACACATCAATGAGAGAAATAGGGAAATATGTACACATCAATGAGAGAAATAGGTAAAAATAGGAGAAATAGGGAAATATGTACACATCAATGAGAGAAATAGGTAAACAATGAGAGAAATAGGGAAATATATACACATCAATGAGAGAAATAGGTAAACAATGAGAGAAATAGGGAAATATGTACACATCAATGAGAGAAATAGGTAAACAATGAGAGAAATAGGGAAATATATACACATCAATGAGAGAAATAGGTAAACAATGAGAGAAATAGGGAAATATATACACATCAATGAGAGAAATAGGTAAACAATGAGAGAAATAGGGAAATATATACACATCAATGAGAGAAATAGGTAAACAATGAGAGAAATAGGGAAATATATACACATCAATGAGAGAAATAGGTAAACAATGAGAGAAATAGGGAAATATATACACATCAATGAGAGAAATAGGTGAACAATGAGAGAAATAGGGAAATATGTACACATCAATGAGAGAAATAGGGAAATATGTACACATCAATGAGAGAAATAGGTAAACAATGGGAGAAATAGGGAAATATGTACACATCAATGAGAGAAATAGGTAAACAATGAGAGAAATAGGGAAATATATACACATCAATGAGAGAAATAGGTAAACAATGAGAGAAATAGGGAAATATGTACACATCAATGAGAGAAATAGGTAAACAATGAGAGAAATAGGGAAATATATAC
The DNA here is from genome assembly GCA_037043455.1 of Cyrtodaria siliqua. Taxonomy (NCBI): domain Eukaryota; kingdom Metazoa; phylum Mollusca; class Bivalvia; order Adapedonta; family Hiatellidae; genus Cyrtodaria; species Cyrtodaria siliqua. The sequence continues at coordinate 77,318 of JAWPHD010008954.1, read as the reverse complement.
ACATCAATGAGAGAAATAGGTAAACAATGAGAGAAATAGGGAAATATATACACATCAATGAGAGAAATAGGTAAACAATGAGAGAAATAGGGAAATATATTCACATCAATGAGAGAAATAGGTAAACAATGAGAGAAATAGGGAAATATATACACATCAATGAGAGAAATAGGTAAACAATGAGAGAAATAGGGAAATATATACACATCAATGAGAGAAATAGGTGAACAACGAGAGAAATAGGGAAATATGTACACATCAATGAGAGAAATAGGGAAATATGTACACATCAATGAGAGAAATAGGGAAATATGTACACATCAATGAGAGAAATAGGGAAATATGTACACATCAATGAGAGAAATAGGTAAACAATGGGAGAAATAGGGAAATATGTACACATCAATGAGAGAAAAGGCTAAACAGTTACAATGAAAGAACTAGGGAAATACCTGCACATGCCAATGAGAGAAATGGAGAAAATGAAAAACAAGCGCATTAAAATAAACGAGATTTACCAAAGTTTATTATGTATTGCCTTTATTGCAGAAACTTCCAAAGGGGTTATTGAAGAGTTGTCACATTGCCAGCTCCCTGCCCAACAGAGGAAAATGCCGATATAAACAGCTCTATCCATGTAATATAGGCATTATTTATACTCTATCCATGTAATATATGCATTATGTATACTCTATGCATGTAGTGTTTGCATTATTTATATATTTGGTTTGATTAAATTTCATATGTTAATAATTCTGTTCCCCATACTTTAGATGTAAAACAGTTGTTTTGTCGCCTGCGAAGCATAGCAGACACTAAGGGATCACTTTCTGTCTGTTACACTTTAACCTGCAAACCTACCTTAGCTATAACGTAAAAAGTATTTGACATAATTATGTTCATGAAATTTTTCACACATCGTTATATTACCCCAAGGAATGTTATTACACATGTCCAATGCCTCAGACTTCCATTTTGGCAGAGTTATGCCCCTTTTCATATAATTTTAACCTGCAACCTAACCAAGCTCATAACTGGCCATAACTTGAAAAGTATTTGAAATGTGTTCATGAAACTTCGAACACATCTTCATCTTATTGTGTCATTTGCGTAGCTTCTATTTTGGCAGAGTTATGCCCCTTTTCATAAAATTTTAACCTGCAACATAACCCAGCTCATAACAGACCATGACTTGAAAAAAGTTGACCTATGTTCGTGAAACTTCACACACATTTTCATCTTATTGTGTCCCCTGTGTAGCATGGCAGACACATAGGTATCACTTTGTTGTCGCCTGCGTAGCAAGGCAGACACATAGGGATCACTTTAACAGTCGTCATCTCTTGTCGCCGCTCATCTGTCACACTTTAATCTGCAACCTAATCTTGGCTGTAACACATCTTCATCTTACCCCCAAGGAATGTCGTTACTCATGTCCAATAACTTGTGACTCCCATTTTGGCAGAGTTATGCCCCTTTTCATAAAACATAATCCTGCAACCTTACCAAGCTCATAACTGACCATAACTTGAAAACGTATTTGACTTATGTTCATGAACCTGCTCACACATCTTCATCTTATCCCAAGGAATGTCATTACTCATGTCCAATAACTCTGACTCCTGTTTTGGTTGAGTTATGCCCCTTTTCATAAAACTTAATTCTGCAACCTTACCTGGCTCACAACTTAGCAAAATATTGACCCACGTTTATGCAGTTTTTCCTTATCAATTATTCCAATGCCATTGACCTGTCCAACTATGACTTTCATTTAAGCAGAGTTATGCCCCTTTTCTTAAAACTTTAACCTGAAACCTAACCTAGCTCATAACTTGGCAAAACATTGAGCTATGGTCATGAAACTTTATATAGTTCTTCCGTATCAATTGTTCAATACAGAGTTGGCCCCTTTCTTAAACTTAACAATTAAAAAAACCCATCTGCTCCATAATCCATGAAGAATAGAACGCTATAGTTAGATTATCCTTCCTGAAATAAGCACATTGCATGTGACACAAGTGTTCTGTGGAACACCCTTTTAGTTTTATACCATATGGATATATGCTTTTTATATTTCTTTTATTCTTAAAAAGATATTTTATCTTTCATTATTATTATAGTCTTCTAATCTGTACTTTTATACCCCCACTGTCACAAAGTGAAGTGAGGACTATAGGGAATCACGCTGTCCGTAATGTCCCATCGCGTCGTGTAACACATTTTTATTACCAGTACTAGCATTTGTCTTTGAATGGGTTCCCAAACTTCATATACTAATAACAACTGATGACCTTATGACCTTAATTTATTAAAGAATTATGGCCCTTTGTCTGAATTAGAATGAAAAAAATGGGTGTATTCATCACCTTCAGTGATAGTTCTAGTTTTATTAGCTCTACTGGCCAAGGGCCAGCAGAGCTTATGGGATGCTGTGTTGTCCGTCGTCCGTCGTCTGTCTGTCGTCTGTCGTCTGTCGTCTGTCTGTCTGTCGTCCGTTAACTTTTCTTCAAACGACTTCTCCTCAGAAACCGCTTGGCTAATTTTGACCAAACTTCACGTGGATGATCCTTAGATGAATGCTTTTTAGATTTGTTAAAATTAGGTCAACGCTACATCCAAGATGGCTGCCATTACCATATATGGTCAAAACCTTAAAAAATCTTCTTCTCCAGAACCGCTGGACGGATTTCAACAGTTTTTCTTTTAAAATGATCGCCAACACCTAGACTATCAAGTTTGTTCAAATAAAGTCCCCGGGGTCAAAAATGGCTGTGCCCCGGGGGTCCAAAATTTGTATATTGAGGTTTTGCATGTTTTTCATATAGACATATAGGAAAAAAATTAAAAAAATCTTCTTCTCTGAAACCACAAGGCACAGAGCTCTCATGTATTACATGTAGCATCAGCTTATGGTCCTCTACTAAGTTTGTTCAAATGGTGACCCTGGGGTCAAATTTGTCCCCGCCCCGGGGGTCACAATTTTACATAGACTTATATAGGATTTTTTTTTTAAAAATCTTCTTCTCGGAAACTACAAGAGCCAGAGGTTTGATATTTTGCATTTACTATAAGCTTATGGTCCTTTACCAAGTTTGTTCAAATGGTGACCCTCGGGTCACTTTTGGCCCTGCCCCAAGGGTCACATGTTTTACATAGACATGTATAGGGAAAAACTTAAAAAAATCTTCTTCTCCGAAACTGCAAGAGCCAGAGGTTTAATATTTTGCATTTGCTATAAGCTTGTGGTCCTCTATCAAGTTTGTTCAAATGGTGACCCAGGGGTCACATTTGGCCCCACCCCGGGGGTCACAGTTTTACATAGGCTTGTATAGCGAAAAACTGAAAAAAATCTTCTTCTCTGGAACCACATGGCACAGAGCTCTCATGTAATACATGTAGCATCAGCTTATGGTCCTCTACTAAGTTTGTTCAAATGGTGACCCCGGGGTCAAATTTGTCCCCGCCCCGAGGGTCACAGTTTTACATAGACTTATATAGGATTTTTTTTTTAAAAATCTTCTTCTCGCCAACTACAAGAGTCAGAGGTTTGATATGTTACATTTATTATAAGCTTATGGTCCTTTACCAAGTTTGTTCAAATAGTGACCCTGGGGTCACATTTGGTCCCGCCCCAAGGGTCACATGTTTTACATAGACATGTATAGGGAAAAACTTAAAAAATCTTCTTCTCTGAAACTGCAAGAGCCAGAGGTTTAATATTTTACTGTTGCTATAAGCTTATGGTCCTTTACCTATTTTGTTCAAATGGGGACCCTGGGGTCACATCTGGCCCTGCCCCGGGGATTCACAGTTTTACATAAATGCTTGTAGAGGGAAAAACTGGAAAAAAAATCTTCTCTGGAACTGCAAGAGCCAGAGGTTTAATATTTTGCATTTGCTAAAAGCTTATGGTCCTTTACCAAGTTTGTTCAAATGGTGACCCTGGGGTCACATTTGGCCCCGCCCCAAGGGTCACTTGTTTTACATAGACATGTATAGGGAAAAACTTAAAAAATTTCTTCTCTGAAACTGCAAGAGCCAGAGGTTTAATATTTTGCTGTTGCTATAAGCTTATGGTCCTTTACCAATTTTGTTCAAATGGGGACCCTGGGGTCACATCTGGCCCTGCCCCGGGGGTCACAGTTTAACATAAATGCTTGTATAGGGAAAAACTGAAAAAAATCTTCTTCTCTGGAACTGCAAGAGTCAGAGGTTTAATATTTTGCATTTGCTGTAAGTTTATGGTCCTTTACCAAGTTTGTTCAAATGGTAACCCTCGGGTCATATTTGACCCCGCCCCAAGGGTCACATGTTTTACATAGACATGTATAGGGATTTATTTTTTTTTAATTTTTTTTTTTTATTTTTTTATATTATTTTTTATTTTTTTAATTTTTTAATTTTTTAATTTTTTTTTTTTTATTATTGTTTTTTTTTAAATATCTTTTTTTTTTTTTTTTTTTTTGATTTTTTTTTGATTGTTTTTTGTTTGATTTTTTTGAATTTTTTGAATTTTTTTTGAATTTTTTTGATTTTTTTTTTAGCTCTATGTTCGACCAGTCGGACCAGTAACAGAGGTGTTCTTGATTTAGTTAAACATGCTATATGTTGCCTCGTTTTTCATCTGATCTTTACCAAACTTTACCAGATTCTTTAGTTATGGCCCTTGATTTAGTTAAAAAGCTGATTTTTGCCCGAAACTTTCAAAAAAACGTAAATGGCAGTCACTCACTTCATTGATGTTATAAGAGCCATGTTAGCCAGTAGAGCGTCCACAGGCCCTCTTGGGCCTCTTGTTTGCTTCTAAGCAGGGGTAGTTCTAGTTAGCTCTACTGGCCAAGGGCCAGCAGAGCTTATGGGATGCTGTGTTGTCCGTCTTCCGTCGTCTGTCTGTCGTCTGTCTGTCTGTCGTCCGTTAACTTTTCTTCAAACGACTTCTCCTCAGAAACCGCTTGGCTAATTTTGACCAAACTTCACCTGGATGATCCTTAGATGAATGCTTTTTAGATTTGTTAAAATTAGGTCAGTGCTACATCCAAGATGGCTGCCATTACCATATATGGTCAAAACCTTAAAAAATCTTCTCCAGAACCGCTGGACAGATTTCAACAGTTTTTGTTTTAAAATGATCGCCAGCGCCTAGACTATCAAGCTTGTTCAAATAAAGTCCCCGGGGTCAAAAATGGTTGTGCCCCGGGGGTCCAAAGTTTGTATATTGAGGTTTTGCATGTTTTTCATATAGACATATAGGAAAAAACTTTAAAAAATCTTCTTCTCTGAAACCACAAGGCACAGAGCTCTCATGTATTACATGTAGCATCAGCTTATGGTCCTCTACTAAGTTTGTTCAAATGGTGACCCTGGGGTCAAATTAGTCCCCGCCCTGGGGGTCACAGTTTTACATAGACTTATATAGGATTTTTTTTTAAAAAATCTTCTTCTCGGAAACTACAAGAGCCAGAGGTTTGATATTTTGCATTTACTATAAGCTTATGGTCCTTTACCAAGTTTGTTCAAATGGTGACCCTCGGGTCACATTTGGCCCTGCCCCAAGGGTCACATGTTTTACATAGACGTGTATATGGAAAAACTTAAAAAATCTTCTTCTCTAAAACTGCAAGAGCCAGAGGTTTAATATTTTGCATTTGCTATAAGCTTATGGTCTTCTACCAAGTTTGTTCAAATGGTGACCCTAAGGTCACAGCTTGCCCCGCCCTGGGGGTCACAGTTTTACATAAATGCTTGTATAGGCAAAAACTGAAAAAAATCTTCTTCTCTGAAACCACAAGGCACAGAGTTCTCATATATTACATGTAGCATCAGCTTATGGTCCTCTACTAAGTTTGTTCAAATGGTGACCCTGGGGTCAAATTTGTCCCCGCCCCGGGGATCACAGTTTTACATAGACTTATATAGGATTTTTTTTTAAAAAATCTTCTTCTCGCAAACTACAAGAGTCAGAGGTTTGATATGTTACATTTTATTATAAGCTTATGGTTCTTTACCAAGTTTGTTCAAATGGTGACCCTGGGGTCACATTTGGCCCCGCCCCAAGGGTCACATGTTTTACATAGACATGTATAGGAAAAACTTAAAAAATCTTCTTCTCTGAAACTGCAAGAGCCAGAGGTTTAATATTTTGCTGTTGCTATAAGCTTATGGTCCTTTACCAATTTTGTTCAAATGGGGACCCTGGGGTCCCATCTGGCCCCGCCCCGGGGGTCACAGTTTTACATAAATGCTTGTATAGGGAAAAACTGAAAAAAATCTTCTTCTCTGGAACTGCAAGAGCCAGAGGTTTAATATTTTGCATTTGCTATAAGCTTGTGGTCCTTTACCAAGTTTGTTCAAATGGTGACCCTCGGGTCATATTTGACCCCGCCCCAAGGGTCACATGTTTACAAAGACATGTATAGGGAATTCTTTTCTTCTTTAATAATTTTTTTTTTAATTTTTAGTGTTTTTGTTGGTTTTTAATTTCTTTTTTTTTTTAATTTTTTTTATTTTTTTTTTAATTATTTTTTTTTTAAATATTTTTTTTTTTTAATATTTTTTTTTTTTTAATTTTTTTTTAATTTTTTTTTTTTTTTTTTAATTTTTTTTTTTAATTTTTTTTTTTTTTTTTTTTTAGCTCTATGTTCGACCAGTCGGACCAGTAACAGAGGAGTTCTTGATTTAGTTTAACATGCTATATTTTGCCTCGTTAATACGGTAGGGCCTTCATTTTTTATCTGATCTTTACCAAACTTTACCAGATTCTTTAGTTATGGCCCTTGATTTAGTTAAAAAGCTGTTTTTTGCCCGAAACTTTCAAAACAACGTAATTGGCAGTCACTCACTTCATTGATGTTATAAGAGCCATGTTAGCCAGTAGAGCGTCCACAGGCCCTCTTGGGCCTCTTGTTTTATTTACTCTAAGCGGGGGTAGTTCCGGTTTTATTTGCTTCTAAGCGGGGGTAGTTATAGTTTTATTTGCTTCCAAGCGGGGGTAGTCCTAGTTTTATTTGCTTCTAAGTGGGGGTATTCATCACCTTCAGTGATGGTTCTAGTTTTATTTGCTTCTAAGCAGGGGTAGTTCTAGTTTTATTTGCTTCTAAGCGGGGGTAGTTCATTTTATTTGCTTCTAAGCGGGGGTAGTTGTAGTTTTATTTGCTTCTAAGCAGGGGTATTCATCACCTTCAGTGGTAGTTCTAGTTTTATTTGCTAAGCGGGGGTAGTTCTAGTTTGATTTGCTTCTAAGCGGGGGTAGTTCTATTTTTATTTGCTTCTAAGCGGGGGTATTCATCACCTTCAGTGATAGTTCTAGTTTTATTTGCTTCTAAGCGGGGGTAGATCTAGTTTTATTTGCTTCTAAGCGGGGGGTAGTTCTTTTTATTTGCTTCTAAGCGGGGGTAGTTGTAGTTTTATTTGCTTCTAAGCAGGGGTATTCATCACCTTCAGTGGTAGTTCTAGTTTTATTTGCTAAGCGGGGGTAGTTCTAGTTTGATTTGCTTCTAAGCGGGGGTAGTTCTATTTTTTTTTGCTTCTAAGCGGGGGTATTCATCACCTTCAGTGATAGTTCTAGTTTTATTTGCTTCTAAGCAGGGGTAGTTCTAGTTTTATTTGCTACTAAGCGGGGGGTAGTTCTTTTTATTTGCTTCTAAGCGGGGTTAGTCCTAGTTTTATTTGCTTCTAAGCGGGGGTAGTTGTTGTTTTATTAGCTTCTAAGCGGGGGTAGTTCTAGTTTTATTTGCTTCTAAGCAGGGGTATTCATCACCTTCAGTGATAGTTCTAGTTTTATTTGCTGCTAAGCGGGGTTAGTTCTAGTTTTATTTGCTTCTAAGTGGGGGTAGTTCTAGTTTTATTTGCTTCTAAGTGGGAGGAGTTCTAGTTTTATTTGCTTCTAAGCGGGTGTATTCATCACCTTCAGTGATAGTTTAGTTTTATTTTCTTCTAAGCGGGGGTAGTTCTAGTTTTATTTGCTTCTAAGCGGTGGTAGTTCTAGTTTTATTTGCTTCTAAGTAGGGGTAGTACTAGTTTTATTTGCTTCTAAGCGAGGGTATTCATCACCTTCAGTGATAGTTCTAGTTTTATTTGCTTCTAAACATGCTTCTGTGTGTTGGGTACAAAGTGTTGGGTCAGGGGTGAAAACATGGAGTCGGTCAGTCAGAATATGGGAAACAAATAACACTGAATAATACATGACAATGAGTAATGCATAACAATTAAATGTCTTTTTATGGTTAAATGGAAGAAAATATTGCTGTTATAACATTAATGTTGAAACAGAACCCTGAGGTGTGTGAGGTCGCAACCAACTGCCTTTCTTTGCGAACCAAACCTATGTTGTTAAATTAAATATTTTCTGCATGGTAGATGATGAATCCAGAGTGAAGCTGGACCCTGATGGCGATGCCAAGTCTGATTTCATAAATGCTTCATATGTAGGGGTAAGTGTATGCATAATATATACGTGTAATTATTGTCCATATGCTATTTGGAAAGGTAGAAGCATTTTGGGAATTTTTTTTATGAAAATGTAATTTATTCCCCCCCCACTCCCAACATAGAATGTGGGTTGGAGAGGGTGCATGAAGTGCTTCTCTGCTTCATTTGTATATTTTGATGGCATGATCAATCCAAGTGAAATTTTATACCGAAAAATTCTAGTTTAATTCTGAAAAGGGCTATTTTGCATTAAATAATTATTACTCCGTAATACAAAAACAAAAACGTTTTTTATAACATATTATGAGGTCTAGTTTAGAGGAAATACACTTCCAAGTAGCCTTACTTGAGGTCAAGTTTAGAAAAATACCTATAATATAATAGCTATAATACGTAAAAAATTAAAAAATATACGTAAATGCGCCCCCGGGGGCTTTTAAAATGGGTATAGTACTTGCTTGTTTCCAGTCAGTAAATGTTGAAGGACACTAGTGGTTCTAACCAGAATTGATAACCTGGAATATATAGAGATGGCAAAGGGGATTCTCACATCTCAGAGTTACTGCCCTGGCAAGCAAGAATGCCAAAGTAGGGGTAGTTACTAATAGTAACACTTCTAGTTTATTCGTTAAAACTTAAATAACATTATATTTTATATAGTTTCAAGTTTGTGACATTTAACAATAGTCGGCATTATTTTATTATGACTTGAAAACAAACACTAACACTACTATTTTAAATGAGTGAAGGCTTATTTCTAGTACCAAGGGTAATGACAAGTTTGTTTTTACATAATTCAGGGTTACAAACATCCACAAGCCTTCATAGCCGCCCAGGGCCCGACCGACGTGAACCTGAATGATTTCTGGCGCATGATCTGGCAAAAGGATTGTGGGAAAATTGTCATGCTCACGAATCTGTTCGAGGAATGTAAGGTAGGTGTATAGTTCAACGTTTGATAAAGTGCCAGTGAGATTGAACATGATTTTTTGCTAAGACTTTAAAATATGCAGTTTGAATAATTTTTTGAATTCTTTCATTAAACAGTTTGTCTTTTTCAAAATGCCAGATATCACCAGAAGTTGTCATGGTATGAATGAATGGTGTTTTACGGCATGTCGACACATAAATAGGTCATATTTATAGCCTCAACTTTGCTCAACTTTGCTGTTGAAAACAGAAGATGAGTGCCTGTAAACAAAACTACAAAAGGTGTAAACAAACTTATATGATAATTCACAAAGTTTTTTGTATAATACTAAGTTTGTAAATTATCTCACGGGAGACAAAATCCCAATTTTGAAAAACTCTTGTATGATTTGGTTGGTAAGAACCATGAAAATTAGTCGTAAACTATTCATAAAGTATTTTAGGAATGAGAAAACATACTGATTTCGGCAGAAGCGAAGTAGAAATTTGAATCATTTGCTCTGTTACATGTCACCTCACTATCAAGAATAGATTGAAAAGTGCAGGAAATTCCTTGATTTAAACTTCAGCAGCTATGTACCCAACCATTCAAAAGAATTTGATTGTTTGCAGATGAAGTGTGTGCGCTACTGGCCCGAACCAGATGAGAGCCAGACATATGGCAGATACGAGGTTGTCATGGTGACAGAGAACATTTTTCCTGATTACACTGTCAGAGATCTGCAGGCTACACATGTAAGTCTAAGAAAACAAGATAAAAACATATTCAAAAGTATTATTGCTGAACATTTTACGCTGTTTGAAAACTGTAAAGTTGAAGTGGTTGTTTTTTTGGCAGTTTCAAATTGGTTGCAGCAGCTCAATAAAGCAGATAACTTACAGTTGAAAACAGAAGTGTGATTATGCACGTGTACTAAGATTTATACATTCTTGCATACTGGACAGTTATAGTATATATTCTGTGATGAATTATAGAAATTTCCCAGTTTGAGATAACATATCTCTTCCTCTACTGTGCTATCTCGCCTAGTGTGCAAGATAGCACAGTAGCCAGATTTTAGGAACTACTTCCTTAGCAGGTTGAAGAACTGTTAAAAACTTCTGAATTTGATGAAATAAGTGGTCCTGAAATGCCTATGCAACCAAAAAATGCTGGAAATGCCCCCTGAACTCCAACCATTATCGTCTACAGGACGGTTCCAGCCTGTGCCTGTGGAGCAATATCGTGATGTCACATAGCGCGAGTGACGTCACGATATTTATGTATTACTCGGCGCTGTCGCCAAAGGAGTGACAGAAGAAGGAATACGTGTGTCAAAAGACGATTGGAAAATAAATCATCACAGAATAAATAATATATAGTTTAATTAACATTGTTGTCATGATACGGAAAATAATTCGCTCATTAATTAAACTCTATTTACCCGTGCTGGAAACCTTATCTGACACATGGGGGTGGAAATTCTTTTTGTATTAGCATTGAACATTTCAGCAATTGCATGACATCATTGTGCAAAATAAATTCACAAAAAGTCAATTTATTCAATACAGAAAATGTCTGCGGTATTGAAAAAAAAAGAATCGATTATGGGTATTCAGTTCAGAAAGGGATATTCCAACCCTTGGTATAACTGTTTAATAGGTTCCAATCAAGATAATTGGGTTGGAAATCAACATTTACACCGGATGAATACACAGGAAAGATTCTTATATTATCAGACCTGGAACAAAATTTGAATGTGAAAAACTGTATCTAACATGGTTTATGAAAATACTCAATGCTGATTGGCTATTGAGGATTTTTTAAAAAAAAAGGTGATATAAACCTCTGACGTCATGTCTTTCAACCATTAGAACATCATTTTAAACGATTTTAAACGTCGAAAAACATCCAAAACAACGATTACATTATTTTAAATTGAATGTGTTTGAAACACGATAAAGTTGCATATTTTCTTCCTTTGGTGCTGAGAGATGGACGTACAATGTAAGTTGTGAGAATGTGTTTGTATTATGTTAAATCTCTCGAAAATGTGTGTATAAAATTCATAAAAATCCATATCAGATAAAAAACAAAATATTTCCAGCGGGTTGGTATTGTGCAAGATCAAAACCTGGTGGTTGGGACTTGAAACACATTGAAACTGCAGGCCTACGGCCCTTGGTATCGATGGTCATCACGTCCCGCCCACCAGTTATTGATCTGGGACAATATAAACCCGCTGGAAATATTTTATTTCTTAAATATGCTTCGATTGTTCGAGTTTACAGTCGTGACTGGCGTCCAAATATATTCTCATATTAAGTTTGAAAACAGTCATACTAAATTGCTTAAAAACTATTTTTGTTTTGAGCCAAAATTTGTAACGATTTGCGATTTTTCCAGATTGGCACAAAGGAAGTTAAGGATTTCAAACACTTCCACTTTACGGCCTGGCCAGATCGAGGGGTGCCAGACAATCCTAGCTGCATGCTACATTTCAGAGAAAAAGTGTCAGAAGATGAGAGCTTGCTGGATGGGCCTATGCTTGTGCACTGCAGGTACCAACAGTTATACATAGCTTAAATTTGATTGTTGTGGGTTCCTGCTCAATTTCTATTGCTTAAATTTGATTGTTGTGGGTTCCTGCTCAATTCCCATTGCTTAAATTTGATTGTTGTTGGTTCCTGCTCAATTCCCATTGCTTAAATTTGATTGTTGTGGGTTCCTGCTCAATTCCCATTGCTTAAATTTGATTGTTGTGGGTTCCTGCTCAATTCCCATTGCTTAAATTTGATTGTTGTTGGTTCCTGCTCAATTCCCATAGCTTAAAGTTGATTGTTGTGGGTTCCTGCTCAATTCCCATTGCTTAAATTTGATTGTTGTTGGTTCCTGCTCAATTCCCATAGCTTAAAGTTGATTGTTGTGGGTTCCTGCTCAATTCCCATTGCTTGAATTTGATTGTTGTGGGTTCCTGCTCAATTCCCATTGCTTAAATTTGATTGTTGTTGGTTCCTGCTCAATTCCTATTGCTTAAATTTGATGGTTGTTGGTTCCTGCTCAATTCCTATTGCTTAAATTTGATTGTTGTGGGTTCCTGCTCAATTCCTATTGCTTAAATAGGATTGTTGTGGGTTCCTGCTCAATTCCCATTGCTTGAATTTGATTGTTGTGGGTTCCTGCTCAATTCCCATTGCTTAAATTTGATTGTTGTTGGTTCCTGCTCAATTCCTATTGCTTAAATTTGATGGTTGTTGGTTCCTGCTCAATTCCTATTGCTTAAATTTGATTGTTGTGGGTTCCTGCTCAATTCCTATTGCTTAAATAGGATTGTTGTGGGTTCCTGCTGAATTCCTATTGCTTAAATTTTATTATTATAGGTTCCTCCTCAATTTATTATGCTTAAATTTGATTATTGTGGGTTCCTGTTCAATTCCTATTGTTTAAATTTGATTGTTTTGGGTTCCTGCTCAATTCAAATTGCTTAAATTTGATTGTTGTTGGTTCCTGCTCAATTCCCATTGCTTAAATTTGATTGTTGTGGGTTCCTGCTCAATTCCCATTGCTTAAATTTGATTGTTGTTGGTTCCTGCTCAATTCCTATTGCTTAAATTTGATTGTTGTGGGTTCCTGCTCAATTCCTATTGCTTAAATCTGATTGTTGTGGGTTCCTGCTGAATTCCTATTGCTTAAATTTTATTATTATAGGTTCCTCCTCAATTTATTATGCTTAAATTTGATTATTGTGGGTTCCTGCTCAATTCCTATTGCTTAAATTTGATTATTGTGGGTTCCTGCTCAATTCCTATTGCTTAAATGTGATTATTGTGGGTTCCTGCTCAATTCATATTGCTTAAATTTGACTGTCGTGGGTTCCTGCTCAATTCCTATTGCTTACATTTGATTGTTGTGGGTTCCTGCTCAAATTCCTATTGCTTAAATTTGATTATTGTGGGTTCCTGCTCAGTTCCTTTTGTTGTGGGTTCCTGCTCAATTCCTATTGCTTAAATTTGTTGTGGGTTCCTGCTCAATTCCTATTGCTTAAATTTGATTGTTGTGCGTTCCTGCTCCATTCCTATTGCTTAAATTTAATTGTTGTGGGTTTCTGCTCAATTCCTATTGCTTAAATTTGATTGTTGTGGGTTCCTGCTCAATTCCTATTGTTTAAATTTGATTGTTGTGGGTTCCTGCTCAATTCCTATTGCTTAAATGTGATTGTTGTGGGTTCCTGCTCAATTCCTATTGCGTAAACTTTGATTGTTGTGGGTTCCTGCTCAATTCCTATTGCTTAAACTTTGATTGTTGTGGGTTCCTGCTCAATTCCTATTGCTCAATTCCTATTGCTTAAATTTGATTGTTGTGGGTTCCTGCTCAATTCCTATTGCTTAAATGTGATTGTTGTGGGTTCCTGCTCAATTCCTATTGCTTAAATTTGATTGTTGTGGGTTCCTGCTCAATTCCTATTGCTTAAATGTGATTGTTGTGGGTTCCTGCTCAATTCCTATTGCTTAAATGTGATTGTTGTGGGTTTCTGCTCAATTCCTATTGCTTAAATTTGATTGTTGTGGGTTCCTGCTCAATTCCTATTGCTTAAATGTGATTGTTGTGGGTTCCTGCTCAATTCGTAGTTTAAATACTGAAACTTGATTCTCTTTCTATATACTGAAACTTTATTCTCTTGGATTGGTGAAGGAAATTTCCTGTTGATTTTTTGTCACTATTGCTTAAAATAAATTGTCCAATGCAGTTGTGGTATTTGGTTAAAGTGATGGAATGTTCAAGGTCTTTGTTGCTAAAAGTATAACTTCCATTGTACAACTTCTCATGTTTATCAGTTGATGTGAATCTTCACTTTGGGTGAAAAAAGAAATGTAAACAAAACTTCAGAATATTCTTTTTTTTAAAAATAGACATTTAAACAGTATATATGACGTTGTGTTATAACTATTTATTTTCAGTGCCGGTATTGGCCGTACAGGGACGTTTATCGCCCTGGACTACCTGCTGAAGCAGGCGCACGCGGAAAGCCACATAGATGTATTCAGAACCATTACTGATATGAGATACCAGAGAACTAACTTTATACAAACTGATGTGAGTCCTCGTGTAACATTCTTGTAATCCATAAAAAATTGTGTGATTGAGTTTGTTGTTATTTTAAATGGTAACTAATCAAAATTCAACTTTATTGTGTAACCCAGTGTGTGGAAAGGTATAAAAATGCCCCATCAAATAAATCTTTAGTTTATTTGGTAGTTAATCACTTCACGTCATCACCTGACGTCAAATGATTTATTTGGCACTGAAATGAAATCAACGTAAAAACGTATATTGCAAACATTTTTCTTTTCAGTTTAAGAATATTTTTGAAGTTATGGAATACAGTTATGGAATATGGAATATCTAAATAATACAGAGCCAAATTTGACTCTCATGTTCTTTCTATTTATGCTACAGCTAATTTTATACAAATAACAAAGTTTGTAGTGTTTCAAATTCTTCAGCACTGAATATGGCTTGATATCAGTATGACTTGATATCAGTATGACTTGATATCAATATCAGTATGACTTGATATCAGTATGACTTGATATCAATATCAGTATGACTTGATATCAGTATGACTTGATATCAGTATGATAAAAAGAGTCCTTGAAAACTCAATCGATATTAAAGTGTTTATTCAACATCACCGTATGGCAAGAGGTTTGGTGAGCTTTGCAATAGAAGGTAAGTGGAAGGCTGTTGGGTCCAATGTTTGATGACGATCTCATCCGAAGAAGGCAGTAGTTGGTAGAGAGTCCCTGTAGATAGACCCATAGACCAGCAGTGATAGTTCCATAGATGATTAAAGTTGAGTCTAAAGAAGATTGAAGTTGATTTGTAGTTTTGGTCCAATCAGATGATTTTGAAGAATTTAGAAGTAGGGCAATCCGACTTCAGGCTTGAAATGTTGTAGCCTATCAGGGGCTCATGACGACTCATCAGGTAGACTACTAGACTGTAATATTTGTTATGAAAATGTTGCTAAAACATATAACTCTTATAAGGTCAGTTGAATACCCATTGTTATATAACTTCATGGCTGAGATAGTAAAGATGCTGTGTCTATAACTTTCCCAACTCCCAGCGCTGCAGGTTTGAATCCCACTAGGAGCTCGACTTGTCAAGTGAAAAAGTGTCGATTAAAATGGATGGCAGGACGTATATAGTACTGGTTCTACCCAGGAAAAATGGGTAGGTCTTCCTCTCACCACAAAAAAATTGACCATCATATATGGCCTAACATGTGCTAAAAATGTAATTCAAAAATCAAACAAATATAACTTTTACAGTGGTGGTACATGTACATACAATTTGAATGCATTTTACACAAAAACTAATAACACTTCAATAATATTGAATATAAAAAAACAAAAAACAATGCGACATCCTAGGGAGAGAAATTAGTTTGCAAGAAAAGAATCATTATAAACTAGCAGATATAGTGCATGTACATATGATAAGTAATATTGTGGTGTATTTGCATTCTCCCAGGTCCAGTATGAGTTTCTGCACCACGCCATTGCGGAGGCACTGACGACCAATGAAATGGAAGTGTCCGCAGCAAATTTCTGCCAACATTACTGGTCACTGTTGAATATTAATCCTGAAACTGGCAAAACTAAACTTCAAGAACAGTTCGAGGTAAGAGACTGGTAGAATTATGTGTGGGATCGAGGTAAAAGACTGGTGGAATTATTAGCCTCGGTCACCCGGCCCGCTTCTTATTTCTTTGTTACACTATGCTACACGGATCCAGAACCAGGGCCTGGGGAAAATAGGACGTTTGAAATCGCCATAACGTTTTGGGCGATTTTGGTGAGATTTTTAGAGATTCAAAGAGACTTTCAGAAAACATGTTTTTAAGTTAATTTAATAATATTTTCTTATTTTGAACTTATGAGAAGCAGCAAGTGACGTTAAACAGTTTAACTGCTGCATCAACAATTGACGTTGTACTTGTTAGCTCTACTGGCCAAGGGCCAGCAGAGCTTATGGGATGGCGAGTTGTCCGTCGTCCGTCCGTCGTCTGTCCGTCGTCTGTCGTCCGTCTGTTAACTTTTACCTCGTTAAGACGATAGGGCCTTCATTTTTCATCCGATCTTTACCAAACTTTAACATGTTGTTAATATCAATGAGAGCTCGGACAAGTTCGAAACCCAGCCATATCGGACCAGTAACAGCGGAGTTATGGCCCTTGATTTAGTTAAAAATGCTATAAGTAAAAAATGCTATATTTTGCCTCGTTAAGACGATAGGGGCTTCATTGTTCATCCGATCTTTACCAAACTCTATCAGATTGGTAATATCAATGAAAGCTTGGAAAAGTTCGAAAACCATTTATATTGGACCAGTAACAGCGGAGTTACGGCCCTTGATTTAGTTCAAAATGCTATATTTTGCCTCGTTAAGACGATAGGGCCTTCATTTTTCATTCTATCTTTACCACAGTTTAACACATTGTTAATATCAATAAAAGCTCGGACAAGTTCGAAAACCAGCCATATCGGACTAGTAACAGCAGAGTTATGGCCCTTGATTTAGTTCAAAATGCTATATTTTGCCTTGTTAAGACAATAGGTGCTTCATTGTTCATCCGATCTTTACCAAACTTTATCAGAGTGTTAATGTCGTTGAAAGCTCAAACAAGTTCGAAAACCAGCCATATCGGACCAGTAACAGCGGAATCATGACCCTTGATTTAGTTAAAAATGCAATATTTTGCCTCGTTAAGATGATAGGGGCTTCATTGTTCATCCGATCTTTACCAAACTTTATCAGATTGTCAATATCAATGAAAGCTTGGACAGGTTCGAAAATATTAATGAAAGCTTGGACAAGTTCGAAAACCATTCATATTGGACCAGTAACAGCGGAGTTATGATTGTTAATGTCAATGAAAGCTCGTTCTAGTTCGAAAACCAGCCAGATCGGACCAGTAACAGCGTAGTTATGGCCCTTGATTTTGTTAAAAATGCTATAATTTGCCTCGTCACTTTACCAGATTTTATGACTTTCTTTTTAGCTCTACTGGCCAACGGCCAGCAGAGCTTACGGGATGGCGAGTTGTCCGTCTTCCGTCCGTCCGTCCGTCGTCCGTCGTTAACTTTTGTCTCGTTAAGACGATAGGGCCTTCGTTTTTCATCCGATCTTTAACAAACTTTAACAGGTTGTTAATATCAATGAAAGCTCGGACAAGTTCGAAAACCAGCCAGATCAAACCAGTAACAGCGGAGTTATGGCCCTTGACTTAGTTAAAAATGCTATATGTTGCCTCGTTAAGGCGATAGGGCCCTCATTTTTCATCCGATCGTTATCAAACGTTACCAGATTGTTAATATCAATGAAAGCTTGGACAAGTTTAAAAACCAGCCAGATCGGACCAATAACAGCGGAGTTATGGCCCTTGGTTTAGTTAAAAATGCTATATTTTGCCTCGTTAAGACGATAGGGCCTTCATTTTTCATCCGATCTTTACCAAACATTACCAGATTGTTAATATTAATGAAAGCTTGGACAAGTTCGAAAACCAGCCAGATCGGACCCGCAACAGTGGAGTTATGGCCCTTGATTTAGTTGAAAAAAAGTATATTACGATAGGGTCTTGATTTTTCGTCCGATCTTTACCAAACTTTACCAGATTGTTAATATAAATGAAAGCTCTGACAAGTTTGAAAACCAACCAGATCGGACGAGAAACAGCGGAGTTATGGCCCTTGATTTAGTTAAATATGCTATATTTTGCCTCGTTAATACTATGATAGGGCCTTCATTTTTCATCCGAACTTTACCAGATTGTTACTATCAATGAAAGCTCCAAGAAGTTTCAAAACAGCCAGATTGGACCATTTACACCGGAGTTATGGCCCTTGATTTTCTGAAATATGCTATATTTTGGCCTGATTAAGAAGAAAGGGCCTTCATTTGGCCAGTTTTCAGTGAAACTTTTCAAGGATGATCAGTACCAAGCCTAGTTGTACATATCATCAATGTGTTCCAGTTGAATGATTTTAGTGGAGTCCCTTTAAAGGTTTTAATACACAAACTTTGTCTGGACTAGTTCTCCTGAACCCCTGGCTGGATTTGAACGAAACTTGATAAGGATGATCAGTATCAGGTCTAGTTGTGCAAATCATTGCCGTGTTTCGGTTGAATGATTTTTGGCAGAGTTATGGCCCTTTAAAGGTTTTAATACACAAACTTTGTCTGGACTAGTTCTCCTGAACGCCTCCCCACATTTCAACGAAACTTTACAGGAATGATCAGCAGCAAGCATAGTTGTGCATATCATCGTGGCATTCTGGTTAACAGATTTTTGGTGGAGTTATGGCCCTTTAAAGTTTTTTATACACAAACATTTTCCGGGCTAGTTCTCCTGAACTCCTGACTGGATTTTAACGAAACTTGACAAGGATGATCAGTATCAAGCCTAGTTGTGCATATCGTCGCCATATTCGTGTTGAATTATTTTTTGCAGAGTTATGGCCCTTTAAAGGTTTTAAAAGCCAAACGTTGTCCAGATTAGTCTCTTCTGAATTCCTTGCTGGATTTCAACGAATCTTGATGGGGATGATCAGTACCAAGCCAAGTTGTACCTGTCATTGCCGTGTTGTGGTTGAATGAATTTTGGCAGAGTTATGACCCCTTAAAGGTTTTAATACACAAACTTCATACAGACTAGTTCTCCTGAACCTCTGGCTGGATTTCAACGAAACTTGTCAGGGACAATCAGTACCAAGCCTAGTTGCGTATATCATCACCATGTTCTGGTTGAACGATATTTGAAAGACTTATGGCCCCTTATACATAAACTTTATCTAGAGCCAGTAGAGCGTCCACAGGCCCTCTTGGGCCTCTTGTTTTATAGTATTTTCTTTTCTTTTCTTTTTTTTAATTTTTTTTTTTTTGAATGATTATTTTTTCATTATTTTTTTTTGATGTTTTTTTATTTATTTTTTTGCCCTATGTTGGACCAGTCGTACCAGTAACAGAGGAGTTATGGCTCTTGATTTAGTTAAAAATGCTATATTTTGCCTCGTTAATACGGAAGGGCCTTCATTTTTTATCTGATCTTTACCAAACTTTACCAGATTCTTTAGTTATGGCGCTTGATTTAGTTAAAAAGCTGTTTTTTGCCCGAAACTTCCAAAAAAACGTAAATGGCAGTCACTCGCTTCATTGATGTTATAAGAGCCATGTTAGTCAGTAGAGCGTCCACAGGCCCTCTTGGGCCTCTTGTTTTTACAAAATGACGTCACACAAACGTCGACTTTATGAGTGTGAAAAAAACGCGCGAATAGATTGTGTTAATCGCTAGTGGGCGCTTTAATTGGCCTAATCTGCCCAGACCGATATCTGCAAGTAAGACATATGCATGATACGGTCTAGCTGGCGGAGACTAGTAGAATTATGTGTGGGTTCAAGGTAAGAGACTGGTAGAATTATATGTGGGTTCGAGGTAAGAGACTGGTAGAATTTGGTAGAATTATGTGTGGGTTAGAGGTAAGAGACTGGTAGAATTATGTGTGGGTTATACAAAGAAGTTTGTAATAATGTCATGGGCACTGAAAAAGTATGCCAGATATAACATTAAAGGTGTGCTACCCTTTTTATGAGATCAAGCTTTTGGTTGGAGAGTGGGTGGGAGTGGCGGGCGGGAGTGTGTGGGGGAGGGTGGGGGGTCATTTTTATCTTGTATAGGAAATTCACACACATAGTTCCTTATTGATTATTGTCTGTCATTTTTATCTTGTATAGGAAATTCACACACATAGTTCCTTATTAATTATTGTCTTGCCAGGAAGATAGGTTATTCCAGCATTCTCTATACCTATTAATGAAGATTTATGAAGAATTCAATTGTAAATGCTCCAAGCTGTCTTAATTGTTCTAGAAATATTGTGAAACTGGATTGACCTGACCTTCTTGTCAATCTAACTGTTCAACATTGAGGCTAAAATCGAGCCTCAGAACTTACTAAATGCTATATTTGAAATTTGCAAAATGGTATTATAAAGATTTGCGATGCAGACTGCTGTATATATTTTCCTGTTCAGATTCTACACCAGATGTCGCCTGTGTTGGACGAGAGTTGTTTCTCGTCGGGTAGGACTGAGGATAACGTCAATAAGAATCGCTACCCAGAAATCATTCCTGTGGACATGTACAGGGCCTATCTGTCGACTCCAGTCAAGGGATCCAATGAATATGTCAATGCAGTATTTTTGCCTGTAAGTTCTGAGCTGTATGGGACAACTGTTGATACCCTTGTGAAAATATTACATTCTTGTAGTATAGCAGGGTTCAAGCTGTACAGCCGGGTTCAAGCTGACCTATATTACATAGTATACCAGTGTTAAATCTAAACCATATTAAAATAGCAGGGTTCAAGCTGAATGGTATTAGTTAGAATAGCAGGGTTCAAGCTAAACTATATTAGCTAGAATAGCGGGGTTAAGCTGACCCATAGTAGCTAAAATAGCAGGATTCAAGCTGAACCATGTTAAGTAGAATAGCAGGGTTCAAACTAAACCATGTTAGCTAAAACACCAGGGTTCAATCTGAGCCATATTAGCTAGAATAGCAGGGTTCAAGCTGAACCATATTAGCTAGCATAGCAGGGTTCAAGCTGAACCATATTAGCTAGATTGGCAGGGTCAAGCTGAACCATATTAGCTAGCATAGCAGGGTTCAATTTGAACCATATTAGCTAGCATAACAGGGTTTAAGCTGAACCATATTAGCTAGAATAGCAGGGTTCAAGCTGAACCATATTAGCTAGCATAGCAGGGTTCAAGCTGAACCATATTAGATAGATTGGCAGGGTCAAGCTGAACCATATTAGCTAGAATAACAGGGTTCAAGCTAAACCATATTAACAGGGTTCAAGCTGAACCATATTAGCTAGATTAGCAGGGTCAAGCTGAACAATATTAGCTAGATCAGCAGGGTTCAAGATGAACCATATTAGCTAGATCAGCAGGGTTCAAGATGAACCATATTAGCTAGATCAGCAGGGTTCAAGATGAACCATATTAGCTAGCATAACAGGGTTCAAGCTGAACCATATTAGCTAGATTAGCAGGGTCAAGCTGAACCATATTAGCTAGAATAACAGGGTTCAAGCTAAACCATATTAACAGGGTTCAAGCTGAACCATATTAGCTAGATTAGCAGGGTTCAAGCTGAACCATATAAGCTAGAATAACAGGGTTCAAGCTAAACCATATTAACAGGGTTCAAGCTAAACCATTTTAGCTAGAATAGAATAACGGGGTTCAAGCTGAACCCTGTGACATAGCACAGAAAGGCTTATGTCTGTGCTAAAAATAGGCAGAAGGGACTTTTACCTCTATTTGAAAATGTTACATTGTAGAGTAGGATTCAAGTTTGTGCTGAAAAATAGGCAGAAGTGACTTCTATCTCATTGTTAAAATATTACATAGCACAGCAGGGTTCAAGTTTATGCTAAAAAAATAGACCGTAGTGACTTGTTTTTCATCAAAATGATTGTTCATTAAACTGTCACAGTTCACAATTGTGTATTTTGCTTACAATTTTAGACGTGTTCCAGTAAGACGGCTTTCTTGTTGACGCAGATGCCATTACCTCACACCGTCACAGATTTCTGGCGTCTCGTATACGATCAACGTGCCACCAACATCGTCATGATGAATAACGTTGATGATAATGACGAGGTATTTATTATTCGGATTACAGTCAAGGAAAATACCTAGTATGCATAAAGAAAATGCCTAGTAAGCGTAAAGTTTTTACCAAAAGATCCCAAACTCGAGTTGCATCTTGGGTTTCATTGCCAGGTAGATTATACAAAAAGGAGAAATACTTTAAATAGAAATAAATCATTATTAACTCTTAACCCGCTAACCACGACTATAATAACCTTTATGTCTATTGTAAATCCAGATCAGCCTGCAAGTAACACACAGGCTGATCAGGGTTTACAATGTCTGGCTGCTGATCAGTCATTTCCCCCAAAACACCGTTTGTCACATCAATGGAATGGTCTTAATTCAAAAAAAGAACAGTCCCTTATACATATGTAGCGGGTCAAGCGTTGACAGTTTTTTATGGGATGGTGTGTTGTCTGTCGTCGTCGTCCGTCGTCGTCGTCGTCGTCCGTCGTTAACTTTTGCTTCAAATAACTTCTCCTCAGAAACCTCTTGGCTAATTTTGACCAAACTTCACGTGGATGATCCTTAGGTGAATGCTTTTTAGATTTGTTAAAATTAGGTCAGCGCGACATCCAAGATGGCCACCATTACCATATATGGTTGAAACCTTAAAAAACCTTCTTCTCAAGAACCGCTGGATAGATTTCGACAGTTTTTCTTTTAAAATGATCGCCAAGGTCTAGACTATCAAGTTTGTTCAAATGAAGTCCCCGGGGTCAAAAATGGCCATGCCCCAGGGGTCCAAAGTTCGTATATTGAGATTTTGCATGTTTTTCATATAGACATATAGGAAAAAACTTTAAAAAATCTTCTTCTCTGAAACCACAAGGCACAGAGGTCTCATGTATTACATGTAGCATCAGCTTATGGTCCTCTACTAAGTTTGTTCAAATGGTGACCCTGGGGTCAAATTTGTCCCTGCCCCGGGGGTCACAGTTTTACATAGACTTATATAGGATTTTTTTTAAAAAATCTTCTTCTCAGAAACTGCAAGAGCCAGAGGTTTAATATTTATCTGTTGCTATAAGCTTATGGTCCTTTACCAATTTTGTTCAGATGGGGACCCTGGGGTCACATCTGGCCCTGCCCCGGGGTCACAGTTTTACATAAATGCTTGTATAGGGAAAAACTGAAAAAAATCTTCCTCTCTGGAACTGCAAGAGCCAGAGGTTTAATATTTTGCATTTGCTATAAGCTTATGGTCCTTTACCAAGTTTGTTCAAATGGTGACCCTCGGGTCATATTTGACCCCGCCCCAAGGGTCACATGTTTTACATAAACATGTATAGGGATTTATTTTTTTTTAATTATTTTTTTTTGAATTATTATTTTTTTTATCTTTTTTTTTGAATTTGTATTTTTTTTTTTTTTTTTGAATTTTTTTTATTTTTTAGCTCACCTGAGCCGAAGGCTCAAAGGTGAGCTATTGGGATCACTCTTCGTCCGTCGTCCGTCGTCCGTTGTCGTCGTCCGTCGTCGTCGTCCGTCGTTAACTTTTGCTTCAAATAACTTCTCCTCAGAAACCTCTTGGCTAATTTTGACCAAACTTCACGTGGATGATCCTTAGGTGAATGCTTTTTAGATTTGTTAAAATTAGGTCAGCGCGACATCCAAGATGGCCGCCATTACCATATATGGTTGAAACCTTAAAAAATCTTCTTCTCAAGAACCGCTGGATAGATTTGACAGTTTTTCTTTTAAAATGATCGCCAAGGTCTAGACTATCAAGTTTGTTCGAATGAAGTCCCCGGGGTAAAAAATGGCCATGTCCCAGGGGTCCAAAGTTCGTATATTGAGATTTTGCATGTTTTTCATATAGACATATAGGAAAAAACTTTAAAAAATCTTCTTCTCTGAAACCACAAGGCACAGAGGTCTCATGTATTACATGTAGCATCAGCTTATGGTCCTCTACTAAGTTTGTTCAAATGGTGACCCTGGGATCAAATTTGTCCCTGCCCCGGGGGTCACAGTTTTACATAGACTTATATAGGATTTTTCTTTAAAAATCTTCTTCTCAGAAACTGCAAGAGCCAGAGGTTTGATATTTTGCATTTACTATAAGCTTATGGTCCTTTACCAAGTTTGTTCAAATGGTGACCCAGGGGTCACATTTGGCCCCGCCCCAGGGGTCACATTTGGCCCCGCCCCGGGGGTCACAGTTTTACATAGGCTTGTATAGGGAAAAACTTAAAAAATCTTCATCTCTGGAACCACATGGCACTGAGCTCTCATGTATTACATGTAGCATCAGCTTATGGTTCTCTACTTAGTTTGTTCAAATGGTGACCCTGGGGTCGAATTTGTCCCCGCCCTGGGGGTCACAGTTTTACATAGATATGAATAGGGAAAAACTTAAAAAGCCTTCTTCTCTGAAACTGCAAGAGCCAGAGGTTTAATATTTTGCTTTTGCTATAAGCTCATGGTCCTCTACCAATTTTGTTCAAATGGTGACCCAGGGGCCACATTTGGCCCCGCCACGGGGGTCACAGTTTTACATAGGCTTGTATAGGGAAAAACTGAAAAAAATCTTCTTCTCTGGAACTGCAAGAGCCAGAGGTTTAATATTTTGAATTTACTATTAGATTATGGTCCTCTACCAAGTTTGTTCAAATGATGACCCAGGGGTAAAATTTGACCCCACTCCGTGGGTCACAGTTTTACATAGACTTATATAGGAAACACATTAAAGACTTCTTCTCTGGAACTACAAGAGCCAGAGGTTTAATATTTTGCATTTACTATAATCTTATGGTCCTTTACCAAGTTTGTTCAAATGGTGACCCTGGGTTCACATTTGGCCCCACCCCAGTGGTCACGTTTTACATAGACTTGTATAGGGAAAAACTTAAAAAATCTTCTTCTCTTAAACCACAAAGCACACAGCTCTCATATATTACATGTAGCCCTGGGGTCACATTTGGCTCTGCCCAAGGTGTTATTCTCTAGCACCTTCATTTTATATTCGATCTTTACCAAACTTTGTCAGTGTCTTAAACTGTCTATATCAATGTTGTTATACACAACAGAGCCCACATTTCTTGAACAACCTTAACCAAACTTGCACAGATTGTATAGGACCATAAGATTTCGAAGAAGTTCGATAATGTGTATAGGACCATAAGATTTCGAAGAAGTTCGATAATGTGCCAGTACTCAGATGATCGCTTTAGGGCCATCTTGGCCCTGGCCCTCTTTTATTGGTTCAAATTAACTCAGGTGAGCGATATAGGGCCATCATGGCCCTCTTGTTTTGATTGATTTTTTTTTGGTTAATTTTTTTTTTTTTTTTTTGTTTTTAATATTTCTTTTTTCTTTTCTTTTTTTGAAATATCTTCTTTTTTTTTTTTTTTTAATTTTTTTTTTTTTTTTTTTTTTTTTAGCTCTATGTTCGACCAGTCGGACCAGTAACAGAGGTGTTCTTGATTTAGTAAAACATGCTATATTTTGCCTCGTTAATTCGGTAGGGCCTTCATTTTTCATCTGATCTTTACCAAACTTTACCAGATTCTTTAGTTATGGCCCTTGATTTAGTTAAAAAGCTGTTTTTTGTCCAAACTTTCAAAAAAACGTAAATGGCAGTCACTCACTTCATTGATGTTATAAGAGCCATGTTAGCCAGTAGAGCGTCCACTGGCCCTCTTTTGGGCCTCTTGTTAATGTGAATAAGAGACTAGTTTGTTTAGTTAAAAAAAAATTCACTTGCCTTATAAGCTTGGGATAAAGTTTAATTATAATTGAACTGTGATCTATTGTTTGGGGCGCTTGTTTCAGCCAAAGGGTTTTTGGATTTCAGACAAAATTCAACTAATACCTAAAGTTGTATATCAGTGAACTAGACATTTTTAGTGGTAAATAAAAATACCTTACTTTTCAGAATCAAGAGAAATAAAAAGTTCTTGTTTTTATGGGGCATTTCCAATGCAAAATTCTGCTGCATGAAAAATTGGATGTTTTTTTTAGAATTTTAATCAGAAAATGGTTTTAAATTGTTGGATATTCCTAAATTAAGACACCCTGAAAGTTTTATATTTGAAATTTCTTCATTTTCTGCTGTCCCACCAACAAGGAAATTACATGGGAAAAGACTCATCAAATAATCATTTGGGTGTAAAATATTTATTTCTCAACCGATTTTCAAAACTAAGGTATTTTTATTTACCACTGAACATACCAGTTCTAATGATATATAATTTATGTATGTATTTTTATAATTATTGTTAAAATTATTCATGTTACATTGTATTGCAGAAAAACCTTCGGCTGAAAAACAAGCGCCCCAAACAATAATACATGATAACCCGCTTTCTTATTTCTAAATTTGAGTCACAAGCTGCAGATATGTTCATGAGATGTGCCCCTGTGGTATTTATGGTAAGCACATGCCATGGTAAATTCATGTACATATTTGTGCGTCTGTCTGCTTGTTTTTAAAGAATGATCATCCGCCTTTCTCTAAGTATTTACTAAAATCTCATTTTCAGTATCACTGAATCGACAGTAGTCTTTCCAGCACTTTAGCTAATGGTATGATTATTTCCCTAGACTATAGGCGAGTACTGGCCGTCGGATGACAGTACGTACGGACCGTTCAAGGTGCAGTTGCTGAGCTGTGAGAACAATGACGAATACTCGACCATGTCTATACGACTCACACACTCGTCACTGGTCAGTTTCACATTATTGAAAACTTCCTTGGAATTCTCATAATTATAGAATATGCACTTTTGATTGGCAACATTTATATAATAGCACACGTTGAAATTGATGCCACTGAACACAACTGTAAATTTCATGAACAGATTGATCCATTGAACAATAACTGCACAATCAAAGTCAGTAGATTAGGTCCTACTCAGTTTTCGGACAAAATCATCACTATTTGTACATGCAAAATATACTTTAAGCAACTATTAAGCAATGTCAGTCCGTGCTATTGATTGAATTTGACAAAATACTGAAATTTTAAAGGGAAAATTTTACGGCATGGAAATGGTACTAAATTTTCTTTTAAAGGGACACTGTCCGTAACTTTTAGCTTATACAACACACACTAATTATGTTCGTAAACATTACACACAAATCATTATTGAAAATTTACTAATTAAAAGCAAGATTATTTGGTGGAATTCATTCGCGGTACAAAAAAAGAATACCCGCTTCGGGCGTTTGAACTCGCAGCCCAAACTAAAAATACACTCGCGGTAATAATAGTGAGCGTGAGCGTGAAGTAGCCGACATCGCTACTACCTGAGCTAACCGGGCTATACATATTTCGCAATACATACTATGGTGAAAACCTAAAGTGCTAATGAAAGTCACGTGATCGCAGAAAGGTAAATATGGTGGGTCCCACTTTATTTACAAATAATAATTAAAAGATTTTTTTTCTCAAACTCACGAATGTATTACTACAGACTTCTTACGGTCTATGCTCATGCTTTGATGTATACATTTCACTGAATAAAAGTCAGACGGTTATTTGGTTATGCTCAATATCTGCTTACTTACGGACAGTGTCCCTTTAAAGGGACACGCGGCAATGTTGATTTTTAGCTCTACTGGCCGAAGGCCAGCAGAGCTTATGGGATGGCGAGTTGTCCGTCGTCCGTCCGTCCGTCGTCCGTCGTTAACTTTTGTCTTGTTACCACAATAGGGCCTTCATTTTTCATCCGATCTTTACCAAACTTTAACAGGTTGTTAATATCAATGAAAGCTCGGACAAGTTCGAAAACCAGCCAGATCGGAATAATTTCACCGGAGTTATGGCCCTTGTTTTGCTGAAAAATGCCATATCAAGCCTTGTGACCACTCTAGCACCTTCATTTATTATTTGATCTTTACCAAACTTGCACAGATTGTTAATATCAATGAAAGCTCGGACAAGTTCGAAAACCAGCCAAATCGGATCAGTAACACCTGAGTTATGGCCCTTGTTTTTTCTGAAAATTTCCATTTTCTGCCTTGTGAACGCTCTAGCACCTTCATTTATTATTTGATCGTTACCAAACTTGCAGAGATTGTTAATACCAATTATAGCTTGAACAAGTTCGAAAATCAGCTGAATTGGGTCATTAACACCAGAGTTATGGCCCTTGTTTTTTTCCTAAAAATGGCATTTTCTGCCTTGTGAACACTCTAGCACCTTCACTTATTATTTGATCTTTACCAAACTTGCACAGATTGTTAATACCAATTATAGCTTGAACAAGTTCGAAAATCAGCTGAATTGGGTGAGTAACACCAGAGTTATGGCCCTTGTTTTTTCTGAAAAATGGCATTTTCTGCCTTGTGAACACTCTAGCACCTTCATTTATTATTTGATCTTTACCAAACTTGCACAGATTGTTAATATTAATGAAAGCTCGGACATGTTCGAAAACCAGCCAGATCGGAATAATTTCACCGGAGTTATGGCCCTTGTTTTTTCTGAAAATTTCCATTTTCTGCCTTGTGAACGCTCTAGCACCTTCATTTATTATTTGATCGTTACCAAACTTGCAGAGATTGTTAATACCAATGAAAGCTCGGACAAGTTCGAAAACCAGCCAGATCGGAATAATTTCACCGGAGTTATGGCCCTTGTTTTGCTGAAAAATGCCATATTAAGCCTTGTGACCACTCTAGCACCTTCATTTGTTATTTGATCTTTACCAAACTTGCACAGATTGTTAATATCAATGAAAGCTCGGACAAGTTTGAAAACCAGCCAAATGGGATCAGTTACACCGGAGTTATGGCCCTTGTTTTTTCTGAAAAATGCCATTTTCTGCCTTGTGAACGCTCTAGCACCTTCATTTATTATTTGATCTTTACCAAACTTGCACAGGTTGTTAATATCAATGAAAGCTCGAACAAATTCGAAAACCAGCTAAATCGGATCAGTAACACAGGAGTTATGGCCCTTGTTTTTTCTGAAAAATGCTATTTTCTGCCTTGTGAACACTCTAGGGCCTTCAATATTAATCAGACCTTTACTTAACTTTGCCAGTGTCTTTATATCAATGAAAGCTCCGACAAGTTCGAAAACTGGCAAGATCGAAGTAATTTCACCGGAGTTATGGCCCTTGTTTTGCTGAAAAATGCCATATTAAGCCTTGTGAACACTCTAGCACCTTCATTTATTATTGGATCTTTACCAACCTTGCACATATTGTTAATATCAATGAAAGCTCTGACAAGTTCGAAAACCAGCTAAATCGGACTATAAACAGGGGAGTTATTGCCCTTGATTTAGTTAAAATTGCTATATTTTGCCTCATTAAGATGATAGGGCCTTCATCTTTCATCCAATCTTTACCAAACTTTACCAGATTGTTTATATAAATGAGAGCTAGGACAAGATCGAAAACTAGCTGGATCGGACCATTAACAGCGGAGTTATGGCCCTTGATTTAGTTAAAAATGCTATATTTGGCCTCGTTAAGACGACAGGGCCTTTATCTTTCATTCGATCTTTACCAAACTTCACCAGATTGTTTATAAAAATAAAAGCTTGGACATTTCGAAGATCAGCCAGATCGGACCAGTAACAGCGGAGTTATGGCCCTTGATTTAGTTAAAAATGCTATATTTTGCCTCGTTAATTCGATAGGGCCTTCATCTTTCATCTGATCTTTACAAAACTTTACCTGATTGTTTATATCAATGACAGCTCAGACATTTTCGAAAACCAGCCAGATCAGACCAGTAACAGATGAGTTATGGCCCTTGATTTAGTTGAAATTGCTATATTTTGCCTCGTTAATTCGATAGGGCCTTCATCTTTCATCTGATCTCTACAAAATTTACCTGATTGTTTATATCAATGACAGCTCAGACAATTTCTAAAACCAGCCAGATCGGACCAGTAACAGATGAGTTATGGCCCTTGATTTTAGTTAAAAATGCTATACTTTGCCTCGTTAAGACGATAGGGCCTTCATTTTTCATGCGATCTTTATGAAACTTTACTAGATTGTTAATATCAATGACAGCTCAGTCAGGTACGAAAACCAGCCGGATCGGACCAGTAATAATGGAGTTGTGGCCCTTGATTTAGTTAAAAATCCTATATTTTGCCTTGTTAAGACGATAAGGCCTTCATCTTTCATCCGATCTTTAAGAAACTTTACCAGATTGTTAATATCAATGAAAGCTTGGAAAAGCTCGAAAAATATCCAGATTAGACCATTTACATCGGAGTCATGGCCTTTGATTTTCTGAAATATGCTATATCTTGGCCTCATTAAGACGAAAGGGCCTTCATTTGGCCGGATTTCATTGAAACTTTGCAGGGATGATCATTACCAAGCCTAGTTGTACATAGTCACCGTGTTCCAGTTGAATGATTTTGGCGGAGTTATAGCCCTTTAATGGTTTTAATACACAAACTTTGTTCTGACTAGTTCTCTTGAACCCCTGGTCGGATTAAACAAACGTTTTAGGGATGATCAATTCTATGTCTAGTTGTGCAAATCATCGCCGTGTTCCGGTTGAATGATTTTTGGCGGAGTTATGGCCCTTTAAAGGTTTTAATACACAAACTTTGTTCTGATCTACTTCTCCTGAACCCCTCGCCAGATTTCAATGAAACTTTGCAGGGATGATCAGCACCAAGCCTAGTTGTGCATGTCATCGTCACGTTTCGGTTTACAGATATTTGGCAGAGTTATGGCCCTTTAAAGGATTTTGATACTACAATTTTTATCTGGGCTAGTTCTCCTGAACCCCTGGCTGGATACAGACGAAACTTGACAAGGATGATCAGTATCAAGCCTAGTTGTGCATATCATCGCCATATTTCGGTTAAATGATTTTTGGTAGAGTTGTGACCCTTTAAATGTTTTAATACACAAACTTTGTCCAGATAGTCTCTTCTGAGCTCTTTGCCAGATTTCAGCGAATCTTGGCGAGGATGATTAGTACTAAGCCTAGTTGCACCTATCATTGCCATGTTCTGGTTGAATGATTTTTGAAAGACTCATGGCCGCTTATACATAAACTTTATCTTGAGCCAGTAGAGCGTCCACAGGCCCTCTTGGGCCTCTTGTTTAAAAATTCACAGCGTCCCTTAACTTGAATTTGTTCAGTCATTAATATTAAAATCATTAATATTAAATGTTAGAATAGTTCAAAGCAAATTGTTTTACATATTTTTGACTTGTGATAATATTGCACCAATACTATATTTAAAAAATGTGTAGAATAATGAAGGAAATAGAATTCTCAATTTTTTAATTATATGCAAGCAGTTTTAAAGTAAAAATGATGCAGGATTAATAAATTGCTGTACTAATTTTAATGCCTGATATAAAACTCAAGATTGCCATGTGTCCCTTTAAGGTCGGTAACAGACTTGTCCAGTGTTTTACATGGCAATGTTGCATATTAACATTTTATTATTTGATATGATTCAAACTTGCTATTTCAATAAGAGAATTCAACACACCACAGTTGTAGCTTCTTCCTTATTTATATGTAGTTACAGTAGTGTTGTGCTGAACATTTATTTATTTAATTTATAAATAAGTACATATATCAAACTTAATGGGTGCCCCGTATGGTTCCCGGGGGCCCCCGTTTGTTTACGGGGCAAAGAATAGGGCCACTGCAGATCCCTTTGGAGGGGTAGGCAAAGGGGTAGAATCCCCCCCCCCCCAAATTCATGTTCATTTTATAATTTTTTGTTCATGTTTATTAATGGTCTTCATCATGATCCCTGCATTGTTTCAGGTGATATCTCGCTCGCATCAAAAGAGCAGTGGCAGAAAAACTAACGTGGCTCCAGCGTAAATGGAGTTTCTACGATAGAATTTGCAGCAACTCTGCAGTTCAGGGTGAGAAGGTTCTAGGCCCATTTTCCATATTTTATCTCGATGTACATGGAAGATGAGCCTGGCATGTTCATGCCTGTTAGGCGCCATATAACCTTTTCATGTGTTGGTGCACCTTAAAACCCCAATTCAATTCAAACTTAATGGGAGTGTTGAAAAATCTTCCTGGAGCTTTTAAATGGCACAGTCAGTTTTGGTCACATTTTATTGTGGTTGTCTTGCACTATCACTGCCAGTTTTACCACACATAAGCAGAGATCGCTCACAAGCCAAATTATCGGAACCAGTCAGATTGCAGATCGTGGCATTTGTTATATACTATTCAATACCGCAACAAATCAACTCACCTTTGGTGCAGTGGGTTAGAGCGTCGTCTACTATATGTCTACTGAACAAAAGGTTCAGGGTTCGAGCCTTATACATGGCAACATCTTTTAAACCATACAATGTTAAGATATTTCAAAAAATATTATACGATACTATTACAGAATAAATTTGATATGTTCAATTTGGCATTTGAGTACTTTGAGCATCCTAGGATCTTTATGATACCTAGTTTAGTAAGAACTGTACATGCTTACTTTATATAAAAACAGTTTTATGTTTGTTTTAAAAAATGAAATTTTATGAATCTATTCTCCTATGAAAATTATATGAAACTCCTACTATATAACTGTTATATGAATGGTTTTATATGAGAATTATTATGTGGCTCCTTTTATATAAGAATCATATGGGAATCATATATTTAAACAATAAAGTTTAGCAAGCCTTTATGCACATCTAGCTTAAATAAATGTCATGTTATTTTATATTGTGAAGTATTTTAAATCATAACCCTAATATCGACTTAGGTTGATATTTTTTTTTCACTTTTTGTATTCAAATGTAAGTATCAGAGTTATCTCCCATTTAGCTAAAACACTATTTCAGGTAGAGGTAAAGAAAGAGCATGATTAAGCATTACAAAATAACTGTTATGGGTCTCAAGTTACAAACAACGCTATAACAATCGACAATTTCTTGCCATTATAAAGATATAAGAAACCAAAGTTTACCATTTGTGAAATTACCACCCTTTACATTGAAACGAGAGCGAAAATATGATTTCCGTAAAACATATAGATTACCACATGTTGCTATTGTTTTCGCATATTTCTTTTGAGACTTATTCCCTTAATATAACTGATAATTATGTAAGTTATATTGCCCATGCCCGCTTCTACACATATCCGAGAATCCGGTCAACGGGATTTATATGTTATTTACTTGCTAAACTTATTTCAGTATATGATGGAAATCATATGGGAATCATATGGGAATCGTAGGAATCATATGGGAATCATAGGAATCATGAGAATCGTAGGAATCATATGGGAATCATAGGAATCATATGAGAATCGTAGGAATCATATGGGAATCATAGGAATCATATGGGAATCATATGGGAATTGTATGAATCATATGGGAATCATATGGGAATCATAAGAATCATATGGGAATCGTGAGAATCATGATGGGAATCATATGATAACGCATGCACATGTATATATATATATATGATAATGCATGCTTATGTATGCATATATGGCAATATTGCCTGTCTCACCTTGTATAATTTACACCATTTCTAGAGCAAGCAGACGACAATGAGTCTGAAACTGTTTAGGTTTGAAGGATGGCAAGAACACGAGAGCCTCCCGCCATCCACCTCGGCATTGACAACGCTGATTGGAGCAGTATCAAGGTCACCTAAGGAGAATATAGATGAACCAACAATCGTTCATTGCATGTAAGCGCAAATTAATCTTGCAGTTCGAAAGTTCAGTACACCCAAGTGTTCTGTAAGGCATATTTTTGTGTGGCTATTTAATAATATAAAGTAGAAACAAGGTTTAAATAAATACTTGATTAAATGAGCATGTTTGACTATTTATTTATTATGTGAATTGAAAACAGAAAAAATATTTTTTAAACTTTTACCGGTACTCATTAAAATTGTAAAAAGTGTATACGAAAAAGTCTTAATCTGCAAGATACAGCACGAAACATGAAACTTTTTCTTACTTAGGGACGGTGCAGAGAGGAGTGGTCTGTACTGTGTTGTGGCAGCCATCTTGGAGCGACTGCAGACGGACCAAAAAGTGAACATTCCACAGATCATACTTCAGTTACGCAGCAGACGGCCACAACTTATTCCTACACTTGTAAGTTAAACGTTGAGCTCGTTGTCTTTTTTTGTTCTGTTCTCCATCCTAAGTGTTAAATTTGCTTACATACACTTGTATGTTAAATGTTCAGCCCATCTTCTTTTTTTGTTCTTTTTGAGTCACCTGCGTAGCATGGCAAACACTTAGGGATTACTTTGTTCGTCGTCCTTCGTCGTTCTCGTCCGTCACACTTTTATGTTCATGAAACTTCACACATATCTTCATCTTACTCAAAGAAATGTTGTTACACATGTCAAATAACTCAAATATGACTTTTATTTTGGCAGAGTTATGTTCTTGTCATAAAACCTAACCTGGTTCATAACATATTATATTGTTCTATGGTCATAACACAATTCTTTTTTAGATCACCTGAGCTGAAGGCTCAAGGTGATCTATTGGGATCGCTCTTCGTACGTCGTGGTTGTCATCGGCGTTAACTTTTCTTCAAACGACTTCTCCTCAGAAACCGCTTGGCCAATTTTGACCAAACTTGACATGGATGATCCTTAGATGAATGCTTTTCAGATTTGTTAAAATTAGCTCAGCGTGACATCCAAGATGGCCACCATTACCATATATGGTCGAAATCTTAAAAAATCTTCTCAAGAACCGCTGGACAGATTTCAACAGTTTTTCTTTTAAAATGATCGCCAATGCCTAATGGTTGTATACCAGATATCGTCATTTTTATGTTAATTCTTTAATATATTTAAATCAAAACTAGTCATCTCATAAATATTTTTGCCGGTAGAGAAGCTTACCCCTTTGCCGTAAATATTCTCTGTTTACATTGTTCCTATTCTCAGTAACAAGTGTCACGTGACCGTTACTAAATATAGACTGAAATGGGCCGGTCGTTTGAGGCGAATGTAGTAGTTATCGTCATGTTCAGTTTAATACCGAATAATCCATGTTTGAGATGATGAAAACGTGTGTATAGTTATTAATTGAAACATAAATATACCATTGCATATGAATACACAAAAAAAATATCTAGAAAAAAATGATATCTACAATTTAAAATGTTTTTTCAACTGTAGGTATCGGATGTAATTTACTTCACTTCGCCGTTCATAATTTAAAAGGAAATAAATGTCCGCAAGTTTAAATTGATTGACGTGAACTAGTTGTCATCCTTGGCTGAAAATTGTTAGCACATGCTTTTAGTTTTTTGGGCATGTCAAATTGTTTCAATGGTTCGACGTAAAAGGTCAGCTATTTTAAATGGAAATTTTCCTGCCATGCGCATTAGCGCGTGATTCCTGCGTTTGTGTTTGGTTTATAACGGTATTTATATAGGTAAACGGGTTGGTTTGAGAGTGTATGTTAACATTTTTAAAATATTTTTTCCTCTCCAATCGTCTGATGATAGTGTGTCGTGATTTTTAAAGTGGGGTCGAAAAATAGTCACAATATTGAGCGTTTTATTGATAATGACGAAATCTGGTGAATGACGATAACTGATACACAACCAGTAGACTATCAAGTTTGTTCAAATGAAGTCCCCGGGGTCAAAATGGCTGTGCCCCGGGGGTCCAAATTTTGTATATTGAGATTTTGCATGTTTTTCATATAGACATATAGGAAAAACCTTTAAAAAATCTTCTTCTCTGAAACCACAAGGCACAGAGATCTCATATATCACATGTAGCATCAGCTTATGGTCCTCTACTAAGTTTGTTCAAATGGTGACCCTGGGGTCTAATTTGGCCCCACCCCGGGGGTCACTGTTTTACATAGACTTATATAGGAAAAAAACACTTCTTCTCTGAAACTACAAGAGCCAGAGGTTTAATATTTTGCATTCACTATAAGATTATGGTCCTTTACCAAGTTTGTTTAAATGGTGACCCTGGGGTTACATTTGGCTCCACTGCAGGGGTCACATGTTTTACATAGACTTGTATAGGGAAAAAATTAAAAAATCTTCTTCTATGAAACTACAAGAGGTTTAATATTTTGCATTTACTATAAGATTATGGTCCTTTACCAAGTTTGTTCAAATGGTGACCCTGGGGTCACATTTGGCCCCGCCAGTGGGGTCACAGTTTTACATAGGCTTGTATAGGGAAAACTTAAAAAAATATTCTCTGGAACTGCAAGAGCCAGATGTTTAATATTTTGCATATTTTGCTGCGAGTTGAAACACACGGAAGCGGTTTTGTTTTTTTTTGTACCGCATTTGAAATCCGTCAAACAATCTTGCTTTTAATTAGTAAATATTCAATAATGTTTAGTGTGTTATGTTTGCGAACATAATTAGTGTGTGTTTTATAAGCTAAAAGTTACGAACATTGTCCCTTTAACAATTTGAAAAAAGATCTGCTCCATAATTCATGAAGGGTTGCACGCACTGTCTTCAAACTTTGAAGTTAGATTTTACTTGCTGAAATTAGCACGTGTTCCGTGGAACACTTTTCTATTCCAACCTATGTTGCAATTTGCTTACATACACTTGCACGTTAAACGTTCGGTTCATCTACTTTTCTTGTTGCAACTCCCTTTCCTACACGAGGTCCCCATTCCAGAATTTGCCCAAACAAATGTGGCAAAAAAAATTTGCTTTATTGTTAGAAAATATCCATGAGTATTATTTGTATTATTTTCAAACTTGGCATGTTTCTTAAAGGACACAAAACCTTGACCCATTTTAATTCCGAAATTCCAAATCCAAGATTGCCTCCAAAGGGAAATTGTTAGAAATCGCTGTCTGTTCTTAAAAATGTCCATATTAACCAAGCATGTATTACGTCGACTGCTTTTCAAATGAACCAAACATGTATTTTGTCGTCTGCTTGCAGGAACAGTTTGACTTCTGCCATCGAGCTGTAACGGATTACATGGAGGCAACCCAGATCTACTCGAACGTTATATAGAAGTGCATGTGTGTAGACCAGAGTTACTCCCCATGTTTTATAATGTTGTTATCCAGAGCAGTTCTTGTAATAACAGGGTGTATAGCTGTATTGACATCTTGAAGTATGCTTTATACAAAATCCCAGGGGCAGGGTGAAATAAATGTTTAGCACTACACCAAACCAGACAAACATTTAGTGCATATATCAGGGCCGGAAAAATGCATTCCAGGGTCAAGTAACTGTTGTAGTCATACATCAAAGGCAATACATGTTTAGTCTAACGCTGGAGGAAAAGTCGAGGGATGAACAACAACAAAAACTTGTTATAAATCTTTGAAATACATGATTCCTGACTTTCTTGACAATTTTCAAAGACAGAAACCCTATTTTTAAGACCAGATTTCCCTACTTGGTCTCTGGCTTGTTGACATGCCTTTATCAGATCAAGCTTAGACGTCTGGATTTCTAACAACCGGGGAAAAAAATCTTAGCGTGTATGGAAAACGTGTATGGTTATTGTGTATATTTAGGTAACGTATTACAGTGTGTATATATATATATGGCTTACCAACTTGAATTGTGATATATCAAAGGTACTGCTATCATTTTGTCATCATCATAAATATTAACGTTTCATTTCTAACCATTATTTATTTTTTATTTTTACTCTTTAAAGGGGTTGATGCACTATTTTCAAACAAGATTTAGTTAAAAGGGCTCTGAAAAACTTGAAAAACTTGAAAGAATTATCAAAATGCCATGAAAATTAAAGGAGATATGAGCTATTGAAAATTTGCAAAGAACATAAATGGAGGCGGCCATCTTGGAACGATGATGTCTTCAAGTCGTTTTACCATATATAGCATATTGACAAAATCTACTTTAAAGCAAAGACAATCACTGCAAATTGATCAAAAATAAATGTACAGATGTAAAATGTATCAATTGTATGCCTATTTTTCATTTGCAATGATTTAAAAGACATTTTGTCAGTATGCTTTATTTTTCATGGCATTTTGATAATTCTTTCTTTTTTCCAGAGCCCTTTGAAATAAGCCTTGTTTGAAATTAGTGCATCAACCCCTTTAAACCATGTGCTTCCTGTATCGTACCAAAGTTTATGTCATTCAGACAACCATAAAAGTTTAGCTGAAACTTTTATAGATATTGTGGTAAAATTGTTTTAATTATATAAGCTAAAACTTGTATGGAATATTGTGGTAATTTTTCTCGTCTGCCATTTAGCGGAATATGAGACATACAAAAAACATGTTTGCTGAATGCATAATAAACCAGTAACAGATCTGATAACGTTAATTTTTCTAATTTTTGAAATTAGATTTTAAAATGATTGCTAGTCAATTTTAAGAATTAGTTCAGTTTTTCACTTTCATGTCTTGTTTTTTTTGTTTCATTTCTATGAAAAAAAAATTCATTCTCAACCCTGTTTTATTTTAATAGTTCAACAACTATTAAAATAAAACAGGGTTGAGAATGAATTTTTTTTTTTAATCTTCCATTAAAAATGACTCGGAAATCTTAAAGGGTTGATTTTAGTGAAAGCATTTATTAATGGAACTGAATTATACTTCAATACATAACATGAAACCGCCATTAAAAAATTGCAATTAATTCATAATTCATAAAAAAAAAAAAATTAACTTAGAAAAAAAAAATCTGATGTCATTAGTTATCAAAAAAAACCACACTTTTTTATTCAATTTAATATCTTAAAACTATAAAAATGATTTGTTGAATATAGTTGTCTCTCTACCTTCAAAGCTTGCAAATAGTTTCTTTAAAGTTCAGACTTTTTCTCTACTTTCCTATTAATTTCATGTATTTTTGTATGTAATGTAGATAGTTTGTCATTGCCATGTAGATGTAAATACTAGAACTGTAACGGCCATGTATTTGTGTATACGGAAACATAAACTGCAGGTATATACTGTTATTGTTACTACTGGCTGAAGGAAAATCATCCATTTGGCTCCTCAACTTCCTAGCTTAATATTCAGATATTAAGCTTGAAAGAGGAGACTTCATATTAAATTATGTGCAGAAACAAGTAAATTCGAGTTTTTGACTAGATCGTTAATGAGGTTATGTATAAAAATATGAGATTTTTTTTTTATACTATGATGTCTAAAAACATTATATCACAAAAAAAAAGTTGGGTCATTTGTTTTTGTAAAAAAATTTTTTATATAGAAGTGGAAGTATAGGTGAAAAGTCTTAGGTATTGTTTATGACACGAAGTATGGGAGTTTTTGAGCACATTTGTGTGCGGAGGGTAGGTAAGCTTTTACCGTACGCAGCATAATTTACTAATATTCTAGTCAGTTATTTCTTGTCATCTAAAATTGACGCCTTTATGAAACGCCGTTAGTTTCTTTTGTGTTTCATAAGCGTATCCTTGGTCGAGGGGTTAATGAAGTTGCATTGTAAACCTCACCTCTCACTGCCGCAGGTTCGAATCCCACTGGGAGCTCAACTTTAAGTGAGAATGTGTCGATTCTTACCGATGGCGGGAGGTATACAGTACTGGTTCTACTCAGGAAAAATGTGGTGGTCTACCTCTACCACAAAAAATTGACAGTCACATATGGCCTAAAATGCGCTACAACTAACGTAAAACACTATTCAAAAAAACAAATCATTCGTGTTTCAAGAAAAAATCCGCTGTAAAAAGAAGGTTACCTACATTGATGTTCTGTCAGCAGAATGGCATTATTTTTTATTTAATGCCATGAATAATAGTTAACCAAACAAATATGTCTGTCCTTCTGTCTTTTCAATCTTACACCTTAACCCCCACCAAAGTCAGTCTGTATCACTTCCGTCCTTTCTTTCCTCCTTTACTGTCTAGCTCAACTGATTTTAAAATGCTTTGTCGAGTTTCTCTGGGCTGTCGTTCTTGCATCTTGAAATCAGATATAAAAACAAAACCAAGCAACTCTCAAATATGGCTTCAACTACTAAAAATAATCCACAAATTTAATCCTGTTTTATTTAAAATGCAGGATGGGACCTCTTATGTTTCATAGACAAAATTTCTTGTTTATTTTTTTGTAGAACATATTTCATATCTTTTTGTTCAATTAAGTATTGCATTCCATACATACTTGAACATCGCATATTGACATATATATATATATATAAACAAACTTGCTTGTAAACCAACACCAATGTTTTAGCTGTCTATTTTTATATACCGTAAATCACATCATATTCAATGATTTTTTCTACATTTTCTGTTATTGTTTTTGCTTGAGCTTTTTATAGGTATACATTGTGAGATGCTTTCAATTATTCATATTTAAAAAAAAATAACTGAAGGTGTCACCGTGATGAAATTACACAAGGCACAAATTGTGAGATACTTTTTATTAGTCATATTAAAAAATATATATATAGATCTACATACCGTATGTGAAGGTTATGAAATTCATACAAACATAATATATCGTGTTTCAATTGTCTGATATACTGTCAAATTATTTATAGGCAAAAATTTGCGAGTTATTTTCAATTACTCATATTTTAAAAAAATGTGAAGGTTTATGTGAAAACCATACAATCATAATAATTATATTGTATTTTAATTGACTAATAAACAGTCAAATCGTCGACAGAAAAGTTGGAGACCACCGGTTCTTCCGGCGGTACTTCCGGAATGTTTTTATAATTAAAAGGTTTGTATTAAATATCATGCAAATGTGGATGTACATGTATAAATTTACTGAAGAAGGCCAAAAGCGCTCGAGTATTCATATTCATTTTGTCATTTTTTGTTCATGCTCATTAAAGGTCTTCATCATGACCCCTGCATTGTTTCAGGTGCCATCTCGCTCACATCACTAAGAGCAGTGGC
Organism: Cyrtodaria siliqua; assembly: GCA_037043455.1. Lineage (NCBI taxonomy): Eukaryota > Metazoa > Mollusca > Bivalvia > Adapedonta > Hiatellidae > Cyrtodaria > Cyrtodaria siliqua. The sequence goes on along the minus strand of JAWPHD010008954.1, from coordinate 36,484 downwards.
AGAAAAACAATAAACGTGGCTCCAGCGTGAATGGAGTTTTTACGACAGAATTTGCAGCAACTCTGCAGTTCAGGGTGAGAAGGTTCTAGGCCCATTTTCCATATTTTATCTCGATGTACATGGAAGATGAACCTGGCATGTTCATGCCTGTTAGGCGCCATATAACCTATAATGTGTTGGTGCGCCTTAAAACCCCAATTCAATTCAATAACTAGAATTAACGCTAGCTGAGAGTGTTTTTATGGGATGCCGAGTTGTCCGTCGTCCGTCCGTCGTTAACTTTTGTCTCGTTAAGACGATAGGGCCTTCATTTTTCATCTGATCTTTACCAAACTTTACCAGATCGTAATGTCAATGATAGCTCGGATAAATTCGAAAACCAGACAGATCGGACCAATAACAGCGGAGTTATGGCCCTTGATTTAGGTAAAACTGCTATGTTTTGCCTCGTTAAGACGATAGGGCCTTCATTTTTCATCCGATCTTTACCAAATCTTACCAGATTGTTAATGTCAATAAAAGCTCGGACAAGTTCGAAAACCAGCCAAATCACATCAGTAACAGCGGAGTTTAGGCGATAGGGCCTTCATTTTTCATCTGATCTTTACCAAACTTTACCAGATTTTTTTACTTTTTTTTATTTTTATTTTTATATATATATTTTTTTATTATCTCTACTGGCCAAGTTTGAAAAACAGCCAGATCGGACCAGTAATGGCGGAGTTATGGCTCTTGATTTAGTTAAAAATGCTATATTTTGCCTCTTTAAGATGATAGTCACTCGCTTCATTGATGTTATAAGAGCCATATCAGCCAGTAGTGCGTCCACAGGCTCTCTTGGGCCTCTTGTTTTATTTTTATAGCACATTGTATTTTCCACAATGTATTTTAACAAAATTATTCTATCCTGGATCCAGTGTTTGTAAAAGGTGTTTTGTTCAATGTATGATTTTCTCTACTGTATATACCGGTATGTTTTATTTGAAATAATGAAATAATGCCTGAATCCTTTAGAAATTAAATCAATTTTAATGTACTACAGTCATGATTTAACACAATAACATACACTATATAATATATATGAATTTCTTGTTCTAATATTCCCATGCAATATTTATACATTTCTAATAGAAATTTATTATTCTTTGCTTTATAAACGTACAATCAAAATGTTGCCATCCTTCAGTGAATCGGTGCTTTTAAGCCGGATATGTGTGTGTGATTGTACACGTGTATTGTGTACGGTTGTTTGTACAGTGTTTTGTAAGCAGCATGTCTGATGACGTGGAATGTATAAGTCAGAAAATCCAAAGAGCATGTTTTACTATGATCAATGTATCCATTTATTTTGATGAAATGTATCTGAATTCATGTATGAAATATATCTGCATATTTGTTATGTGGAGTTTAAATGTATCTGTTGCATCTATGTGCTTGTGTTCAGACTTGGTTACAACACTTGAATAGAGTATTGTGCTTGTTTTATAAGCCATGTGGTCAGAGACTGTATGCCTTTTTATATGGTTCTCATCCAATTTCTATTCTTTTTTTTTTTTTTTTTGTAAAAAAAGCCATTATTGTTTTTGCTACAAGTTTTTAAACAGCATGTTTGTCTTAAACAATGTATTATTTGAATTAAGCTTGTTTTCGTCATCATCATCATCAAATCATCATCATCATCGTCATCATCATCATCCTCATCACCACCGCCATCATCATTAGCCTCATTCTGTCCCGACTGCTTTCATCAGCGTCATCATCATTATCATCATCACCAACTCCACCATCTTCGACGTCATAAGCGTTGTTTTGTCCAGATTGTTTATCGATTGATTAAATTGATCAAAAATGGCATTGAGCCATCATTTATTCTGATAATCCTATATGTACAAAGTTAATAAAGAAGCAAGAAATCTTTAGAGAGCTTGGTTTATTTTTGGTTGCTCACGTTTTCTTGACAAGTATGTGTCTTGCGCTTAAAACCAAAGAATTATTTTGCCCAAGTTAGCCTATAGTTGTAGGGTATATTGGCTTTTATATGCCCAAGTAAGATGTTCTCCATTAAGAGAAAATAATTCTGGATTTTGATATTTTTGAAGGTTAGACATAAATTTGGATATAACATTGGGTTCATGACAAGTGTCTTAAATATAAAAAGTGCCATATATACATGTATATGTATTATATAGAGGCGAAAGGATTGGTAAAACAGAACCGCTGCATGAATTGACAATATGTTTTAGGACAATGTTGATGGCCCATAATATCTTGACCAAATTCGATTACCTGCCATATCGGACATAATAGCCATTTGCTTTTTGAAAATTGACAATTCAATAACTTACCAATCTTGATCTGAGGGACAATTTTATGGCAACATTATCTCGGCCAAGTTGGATAACCAGCCAGATTGCACCTACGGTATAATGTCAGTTTGCCAGTCTTGTAAAATAAACTCTTGTAAAGATTTGTCACTAAGTTTGTCTTAATTTGTATGTATTATGTATTGCTGGTCTGAATAAAGCTCAAAAGAAAAATATGATGGCACAGTATCAAGTTTTAATTAACAAATTGCTTTTTATATTGACTAGTATAAAAATACTGAGAAAAGTATGTATTCGAATTTTAGCTCTACTGATCAAAGATGATTATAACTGTGTAAAACATAGATGCTACCATGTGTAATTTTAGATGGAAGTTGGTAAATCAGCACGTCGGATAAAGTGCCATGTTTGTGCGTCTTTTGTACAAAGTGTATTGTCTTCACAATGTGCCATGATTTATAATCAACATTTCTGTATTATTCACAGTAACAGTGAAACCAGTTTTGGTAAACACACTTTTATGCTTGCTGTATAACATCTAAACACTGTTGATAAACTGTGAATTTCAAGTATTTTTGCTCTGATGTATTATACTGTCAGCTTGCCCATGTTGTAGTCATTCTGTAACATCGTCAGCTTGCCCATGTTGTAGTCATTCTGTAACATCAAACCATTATTGCGTTGTTTGTAAGTTTGGTATGCTCTATATCCTGCTGTCCCCATGTGGTTGCCGGGGTAGAATACAACCACTGCAAACACACCGTCACATGCAGAGGGGTAGGACACCCCCCATTCATATTCATTTTGTCATTTTTTGTTCATGCTCATTAAAGGTCTTCATCATGATCCCTGCATTGTTTCAGGTGCCATCTCACTCACATCACTAAGAGCAGTGGCAGAAAAACAATAAACGTGGCTCCAGCGTAAATGGAGTGTCTACAATAGAATTTGCAGAAACTCTGCAGGTGAGAAGGTTCTAGGCCCATTTTCCATATTTTATCTCGATGTACATGGAAGATGAGCCTGGCATGTTCATGCCTGTTAGGCGCCATATAACCTTTTCATGTGTTGGTGCGCCTTAAAACCCCAATTCAATTCTATATCCTGCTGACCTTGCCACTGTATTACCACATTAGACACTTGACTGGGATCTTTGCTTGAAGTAAATTGCTGTTCTGTTTATTTACTTTCTCCCTGTTTGGTATCTTCCAATCAGATTTGATTGGTCAGAATCTGATTGGTCAGTCCTCATTCCTAGTTTTTCTGTTCTCAACAAACTCTCTTGATTTCTTCACAGTGTGAAGTCAGAACTGAATGCAAAAACTCTAGTAAGGACTGACTGATCAAATTTTATCTTAAATCTGATTGGACAATATGAAAGAGGGAGGAAATCAATAAAGGGAACAGCAATTTACTTGAAGCATAAATCCTAGACAAAAGTACTATCATTATTTTAATGACCGTAATGTGGAGTAAAAATTGTTTCAATACCGACAACTGTAGAAGCTTGCACCATAAGTTGTAAAATGACACTTGATAGAGACCAGGTGATGAACGATTTTGGCTCTGCCCAAATATACTGAATTAAGTTTAGCAAGTAAATATGGATATCTAGCTTAAATAAATCTATTGTAATTTTTATAATGTGAAGTATTTGAAAACATTGGAATGACATAGGGTGATATTTTTTTTCATCTGTTATTTGTGTTCCAATGTAAGTATCAGAGTTATCTCCCATTTAGTTAAAACGGCATATTTCACATTTAAAATATAAATATTGTAAAAAGCTTGATTAAACCTGTATTAAATAATTGTTATGGGTCTCAAGTTATAAAAAACGCAAAACCAATTGACAATAACCTTGCCATTATAAAGATATAGAGAACCAAAGTTTACCATTTGTGAAATTACCTCCCTTTACATTGAAATAAGAACGAAATTATAATTTCTGCATATCTGATAAATTTAAACATTTTGATATTTTTTCGCAGATATCATTTGAAAACAATGCCCTGTATATAATCCATAATTATGTTAATTATATTATTCAGGACCTCTGTCACGTATAGTCTAGAACATGAGCAATGGGATTGACCTTGTTATTTACTTGCTAAACTTATTTCTTTCAGTATATTTTATCTATCGTATCAATTTTTATGATTCTCTTACTTATACCAGTTGTGTAATTTGCAATTAATCCTATCTGTAAAAAAAGGAATTGAACGAGTGTCAAGTTAACGCTGTTGATTTTATGTATTTGATCAAATCCACTTTTGTCTTGTTCGTGCCTTGCAGAATGCTTGACAGCAGCTGTTTGTCTGATAGTTGACAGGAACCATTATTGAGTTTTTGTGTGTGAAGCTATGTGTTATCCAATGGCAGAGCAGTGTAATAATGCTCTGTATTGATGGCGTGCTTTCTGTCGTACGTAAATGTGTTTGAACAGGTCTTATAAAAAATACTTAATGTTGTCAGATCAACTCTTTTACTATTGTATAAATCAAGTATTATATGTATGTATGGAATCTTTTGTAAAGCCATTTTATTAAATATACCAGAAGCATATATGTATTTTTGTTTTTCTCCGTATGGTTTCGCCCCTGAGAGAATCACAAATAGGGCCACAACCCTAGCATAATTATAGAAGGTAAATAATTGCATTTTAAAAGTTGGAGTTGCAGGAACTAATTTCTCCAGCAGGAGTGAAGATTAAGGAACTTCACACTTCACACCGGCTGAAAAAAAATAGTTCCTGCAACTCCATGCCTCACTTTGCATTCTCCCCAAAAAATTTCGGGGGAGCATCTAGCACCCTGCTTCGTCTGTCCATCTGTCCAATTATTGTCCGGAGCATAACTTAACAAGAGGGCCTGTATCGCTCTACTGGCTTTATGGAGTGTGTAGTTGGGGGTGGGGGATAAATTAGTCATCGTGGCAAATATGACAAAACCTTTTACCCTGCACTGAGCAAAATGGCAGTCTGAACAAATCACTTACTGCAAGTTCCCATGTAGAACCAAAACTCTGAAATAGTAAATTACTGCTTCCCTAGTTGTATCTCTGTAGAGGGGTCCCTTTACACAGGAGGTCAAATCCCGTTTTATATATGTCGTGCCTCGAGTCCCTTAATGACAAATTAGAACTAAATGCATTCATATTTCAGAGCTTTTTTTTCAGAAATAGGGGAAGAGGCCCAGCCCTTCAATAGGGGGAAAAAGCGCCACTTTCGAGTTAAAAGGGGAAAAAATAATGTGATTTCGAGATATAGGGGGAACAGTGTATTAGGCAGAAATTGAAGATTTGGGTTTGCAAATATTCAAAAGAGGTACATTTTAGATAAACTCACTTCTATAAATGTATCCCAAACATAATACTGTTGAGAAAGTTAGATGGGAAAATAATGTTAAGCAAAAAAAAATGTTTTCCTTCGTTATTAACAATCCGGCAAAATTTGGTTAAAGACCAAATAATAAATGAAGATGCTAGAGTTCACAAGGCAGAAAATGGCTTTTTTGAGCAAAGCAAGGGCCATAACTCCGGTGTTACTGATCCAATCTGGTTGGTTTTCGAACTTGTCCAAGCTTCCATTGATATTAACAATCTGTGCAAGTTTGGTAAAGATCAAATAATAAATGAAGGTGTCAGAGTGTTGTCCACGATGACAGAAATGAAGAATGCAAGAATCACAACTCTTTATCTTCATTCATCAGAGTTATTGCCCTTTCTAATTTTATACTTAAATTCTTGTCTGGAGCATAACTTGAAAATTACTAAATGGACGTGAATAAAACTTCCTACAACAATAGACAGCAGTGAGAGGAAGTGCAGAGCTTAAGTATGGTAACTCTATATTTATTCAAATTAGAGATATTGCCCTTTGTAATTTAATACTTATAATTCTAGTCTAGTCGAGCATAACTCGAAAACTAGAAGGATGTGCATAACACAAGAACTCAAAAACCTAACTAGAGTCAAGACAGAGGTATCACTCTTCGTTGACTTACATTTATTTTATTATAACAAGAATATCAGAAATATATTGTCTAGAATGTAATAGATTGTCATTCTGCTTTTAATTGGTAGGCAACAGTATGTTATTGTGTTTGATCTGTCTTAGAAAATCACTCATTTCATATAATAACACAGATATACATAGAGGATCTTACATGAGTACTCATTCAGTATTGAATTTATTAAACGAGTTGGCAAAATGATATAATGCGAGGCTAATGAAAGAATGAATGTTAGATTTTATTTATCACATAACTCATATATCGACTTTTATTGCATATTGCCTGTCGCTTTAACACGCGAAACCGACATAGTCATAATAAACCGTGGGAATTGGATCATAGTCATTATCGATTTTTTTGACAGCGCGTGCTAGAATATACAACTAGTTGTATAGCGAAAATATAGAATGGTGTTATTCCACTCCCACACCGTAAGTTATGTGATAAACAGGTTTATTATATACTTTACAGTGAAATAGTGGATATTATGATTAAAATAAAAACCTTATATTTTCATTGTTTATATTTCACATGTAAAAATATATTTCTACTCAAAATGACGTCGTGCAACTGTTGACGTTGTTGACGTTATTGACGTCTTTGTTTTGGCGCAATAGATTTTTTCTGCATAAATTTCCAGTTTGTGAGTATATAACGAACAGAATATTTGTTGATTTGTCGTGAATATAGGATTTGTTTTCATCTCGAAGTGAGAAAACTCAAATATTATCACTCGTGCTAAATATAAATAAGTTTTCGCACTTCGAGATGAAAATAAATCCTATTTTCACTCAAAACAAACAAATATCCTCTATATATTCTTGTTTTTGGTTTTATATTCCTTCATTCACACAAAGCATCCTTTTCGGGATGCATCCATTGATTCTACCGATATTCTTGTCTTTTTGTAAATTGAGGTTTGGATCCATGAAGTTCATATCTGCCTTGTTGCCATATACCGGTAACCTATATTGTATTGTTGGGCCAAAAAAAATTAAATTTTATTTTTCTCTTTTGCTATAGACTACATCCTGCTTGATCAACAATACCAAAATTGATCAGTATTCTGCGCGCAAGATGAAAATTATATTCGTAGTTGATTATGGGGCTGTTGTGGTCCAGTAGACAGCATGGTGGACCCAGCTTCAAGACTCACCGGTGCTGCTGACTTCCGTTCGTGTGTCCTGGAGACACTTTGCCTTAGCTTCTTCTGTTGGATGGGGATATAACCACGCAGTCCCGTTTTTCAGAGTTTATGCAGACTTCAGTTTATATTCACTATCAATAACAGTTTGTTTGACCAGCAGAGCTAAAAATACTTCCCTCTGAATGGAAGTTCAAGGTCCCACACAACTGCTATCTAACATACAGCTATGATCAATATTTGGTCGCTTTGTCTTATGTAGTTTGTGAAAAACAGTTACATTTTGACTGGAATGTCAAGGTCACATGTAGCAAGGACTGCTATAAACCCACTGGACATAGTCACTCTTGTGCAACTGAGATAAAAGTAACTTAACAAAACTGAGTTATTGCCCTTCGACTGAAAGGTCAAGGCCACAATGTTCTATCCAGGAAACAGCTATTACCTAAGAATGGTATCTCTAGTGCATATGGTTTCTCAGAAACTGTTCTAAATGCAAAACATTTATGTTGTTGTCGTTGCTGCCGGAAAAGCAAAACCTGCGTCTCTTTTTGGTACTCCATCAAACAATGTTAATACTTTGAAAGAGTTATTTGAAACTATAGATTTTAGTATTGTTTTGGATTTCTTGAAATAAATCAGACTATATAAATCATTATAATATGTTCTTAAATATATTAACTTCTTTATATACCCGTTGACGGGCATTTGTTGATTTACATATATAGTTTATATTACTACCATATCATCCCTTATTTGTAAATAGTTTTATCTTTATATATTTACACTAATTTTTAATTACTACTTCATTTCTTCATCTTTCATCAGTTTTTGCGCACAATATGACCTATTTATATGTCGACGTGCCGTAAAACATCATTCATTCATTCATCAAACAGGTGACACAAAACTAACATTGTAAAATAAGACTATTGACAAATTGGGGGCCATTAAATACACAAATAACATCGTTATGTCCCATATTTATTATCACAGTAATTAAATACATGTACATTAAATATTAAAGGTATTAAAGCAAAGGTTTCCCAAAAATGAAAGTGTTACAATACAATATAAATAAATAAGACAAAACATGAACCACAAAATAGAAAATATTAATATTTATTTTATGATAAGCAATGGCATACTGCATTTTGGCAGTGAAATAAAAACTTAATACTGCGAAATATAGACATTTTCTTTTCACTGCCGAAACTTATTTATATCTTTAACTTGGAAATGTTCTAACTAAGAAAATGAGCTATAGTTTTTGAAAATCGTTCAAGTATTTTTAGGAACTGTTGTCATTTGTAAACCATTCTGTAGTGTGCAGTACAGTAGAGATGGCAGTTTGCCGAGTAAAATTATTCTGAAAAATACCCTTTTCCAAAATTTGGTACAAGAGATATCACTGGCTTAAAAATGAATAAGAATACGAGTCGTAGTTTATTGGAATTGGTCAAGAATTTTAGAAGGTATGGGGTTAAAGTTAAAAATAAATAACAATAGATTTCATTTCAAACTCATAAATTCACTCGTGTGAAACTATAAAGCTTGCACATAAAAAACAATCGCTCCAAAAAACAAATATCCTCTATATAATTAAATTGATAATAGTAAGTCAGTGATCAAATCTGTGGCAATATGTAACTGAATTGGGGTTTACAGCGCACCAACCCAAAAGAGACCCACTCTCCATTTACATCAGAATTGCAGAGTTGCTGCAAATATTACTATAAACACTCCATTTTTCGCTGGAGCCACAATCATTATTTTCTGCCACTACTTAAGTAGCACCTGAAACAATACAGAGGTATTGATGAAGACCTTTAATGAATATGGCAAAAACGAAAAAATGAACCTGAATTCGTGGGGATTTTACCCCTCCGCCTGGATAAGCAGTGGCCCTAACCACATGTGGGTGGCACTATTTAAAATGGTTTTATCAACTATGTGCACTATTTAAAATGGTTTTATCGACCATATGTCAGTTTATTACCTGATCAGCAATATAATAAATTTTGCATTTGTCCTATCGCACTGCTCGGTAAAGCAACATAAAGTATCCATGATTCGGTTTGCATGCTGTGCAAAGTTTTGCACATGTGCAGTGAGGCATAACAGAATCTCAAACCTTGTTTCTATTAACATGAAACTCGTGAACACTTTGAAAACAATCAGGAGTCTGTTTTAAACCACTTTAAACTCATTTCATGAAATTGGGGAAAAATTGGCGAGAGGAACTACGGAACCCCTGCTGGTTAGCTGGGCGAACATATTCCCTTATTTCATTTTATTATTAAATAAATTTTGATAACTAGAAGGGTGTTCCACAGAACACTTGTGTCGTCTGCGGTGTGCTTATTTCAGCTTGGTTTGGTTGCAGCTTGAAGTTTTATGAAAAGGAGCATAACCATAACTCTGCCAAAATGAAAGTCAGAATTATTGGACATATGTTACAACATTCCTTGAGTTTAGATGAAGACCGTGTGAGAAGTTTCATGATCATAGGCCAAATACTTTTCAAGTTATGGCCAAGGTTAGGTTGCAAGTTAACGTGTGACAGACGACGACGGACAAAGTGATCCCTAAGTGTCTGACATGCTAACCAGGTGACACAAAAACTAGGTGTACTTTAAACATGTGCTTCACCTCCCCTCACACACATCCTTCCTTCCCCACCCATAGATGACTTCAGGCACTTCTGTCACGCAGTAAAATATGTTTTATGATTGGCTACTCTGAAGCCAATTGGATCTAAATTCTTGCAAAACTGTTAGGTTACAGCAGTCAAGTGAATTTCAGCACAAAAAGCCTGAACATTTAGTTAGGTAATTGTATACATATAAAATAAGGGTTAACGAATATCCCATAGGCATTCATAGGAGTCTGTTTTGATCCGACGCAGCATAACCATATATAGAATCTCCCGCAAGTGTCGTGATCTGCCCCTTTCATACATGCTCACCACTTTACCCATACACCCATAATTATTTGAAAATGATTATTCCCGATTAAGCATTTCTGGCTGCATTTCTATAGTTCCTGATTTTTCGTTTCAATATCTTTTCCTTTTCTTCAAGCTTTTTTGTAGGAGTTTTATCAGTATCTTGTGTTTCATCCTTTTCTTGTGTTTCATCCTTTTTTCCATCATCCTTTTGTTTAGGCTTTTTAGCGTTAACCCTTGAAGAATCCTTACTAGTATCGTTTTTATCATTCATATTGCCTACTTCAGCCTTCAGAGTGTCGGCTTCAGAGTGTCGAAGTTTTTCTGCAAAAGGCTTTGCAGTTGACACATTAATAACAGGAGCAGCAGTGGTAACAGAAGTTGCTGCTACAGGCACGTGGAAAAAGTACAGCTGAAAAACAAACACAGACTTGGTTTATGGACACATATAATAGCGTTATCAAATAATTAAATGGGTGCTCTCTGCAGCACCTGTGTCACCTTTAGTGCACTGTTCCAGAAGTAAGGCAAATAACTATTGTCAGTTAGTGTAAATATGCAAAGTTTGGAAACAGGTTATAGGGTATTTTAAGATAATTTAAACTAGAGGTTGTTTTTAATAAAAGAAATCCGTGGATTCACGTCTCGCCTAACAGGGGCTGGAATTAAAAATAAAAAGGTCAATGATGCTTAAATGAAAGTTTGTAAACATTTTAGTAACTAAAAACAATCGAGTTTGCCGTTTGCTGAGATGACATTTAAGTGCATTTGTTTAAAAACAAAATGCCATTCTATTAAAAACAAGAGGCCCAAGAGGGCCTGTGGATGCAAGTTTCGGCGAAATCCAACCAGGCGTTTAGGAGGAGTAGCGCCGACAAGAAATTTAAAAAAAAAATGTCAAGGGGCCGTAACTCCATCAAAAATCAACGAACCGGAAAAAATGTAATAGGCACAGCAATGCTTCCTGCTAAACATGGCGTTAACACCAAAAAAATAATAAAAAAAAATGAAATAAGAAAAAAAAAAAAAATAATAATAATAATAAAAAACAACAACTTTAAACAAACAAAAAAAATAAAAAAAAATAAAAAAATTAACAAAAAAAAAAATAATTAAAAAATAATAATGAAAAAAGAAAACTAATAATAAAATAAATAAATAAAAAAAATAAATAAAAAAAATAAATAAATAAATGAAACAAAAAAAAAAATACATATATATAAAAAATCTATTAAAAAAAAATAAAAATAAAAAAATAAAAAAAATACTAATAATAGTATTAACGAGGTAAAATATAGCATTTTTAACTAAATCAAGGGCCGATATGGCTGGTTTTCGAACTTGTGCCAGCTTTCATTGATATTAACAATTTGGTAAAGTTTGGTAAAGATCGGATGAAAAATGAAGGCCTTTGGCCAGGAGAGCTAAAAATCATCAGCTCAAAAAAGTAGGTCAAGGTCATAGATGAAATCCAGGCATCCAAAAAAAAAAATGCGCTACAGAATACACAACTGTGTCAAAATAGAATATGTTTTCTTCCAAAGATTAAGCTATAAATTAGGTTTAAAACATCTAGTGCATAATTCTAGTTCATGAGAAAGTGATGTAAATGTAACAATTAAAGTTATCTGCCCTTTGCTTGGATGGTGAAGGTCACATCCACATTTGCTTTGTCACGTTGCAATGTACCACTCTATAAGCAAAGTTTGAAAGGTCTTAGTGCATACAGTTTCTGAAAAAGTGACCTAAACGCCAAAGTTGAAGGTAAAAATTATAAGGTTATCTGCCCTTGCTAGGAGGGTCAAGGTCATTTCCACATTTGCTTTGTCACGTTGCGATGTACCACTCAAGATACAACTATAAGCAAAGTTTTAAAGGTCTAGTGCATACAGTTTGTGAAAAAGTGACCTAAACGCAAAAGTTGAACCTAAAAATTATTAAGTTATCTGCCCTTTGCTTGGAGGGCAAGGTCACTTCCACATTTGCTTTGTCACGTTGCCATGTACCACCCAAGATACAACTATAAGCAAAGTTGGAAGGGTCTAGTGCATACAGTTTGTGAAAAAGTGACCTAAACGCAAAAGTTGAACCTAAAAATTAGTTATCTGCCCTTTGCTTGGAAGGTCAAGGTCACTTCCACATTTGCTTTGTCACGTTGCGATGTACCACCCATGATACAACTATAAGCAAAGTTTGAAAGGTCTAGTGCATACAGTTTGTGAGAAAATGACCTAAACGCAAAACTTGAATGTTGACGCCGCCCCGCCGGAAAAGCAACACTTATGTCTCTTTTTTTCTTCGAAAAGGTGAGACAAAAAACCAGATGTATCTCCCAAAATGAGATGTATAAATATATATATATATATATTGCTAAGGTCACATGACTTTGGTCTATAAGTGTAAATATCAAGTTTGATGAAGAAATATGAAGAAACCAGAAACGTCACTAGTAAGCAGCAAACTGCCCCAAAATGGATTCCTTGTAGTTATTTCCATATTGTTGAAATTCTAAGGGTTACAGGTATTACACAACGGTATATGTATATGGAAGGTAGAGTGAATTAGGCACCCAACACACCTTCCACTCCTGCTAAACATGTTTGTGTAGTTGATGAAACTCCCTTTATGTATATTTCAGGTTATGGCAAAGAAACAATTTTAATGTATTTGCTCTTTGACCTTGCCCTTTGAGGTACAGACTTTATGCTTTATGTGTGTGTGCAGTTTCATGAAATTCCATTCAGTACTTTGAAAGTTATGGCTAAGACATGATTTTGACACTTTTGACCTTTGACCTCCATGTGTGACATTGACCTTTATGTAGGTAGTGAGTAGACACATGTATATAACATTTATATGTAATTAAGCCACACTAAATCGGTGGCCAATCTTTCTGACCACTGACAACTCACCACAAATCCTGCAGCTAGCAACAGATGGAAGATGAATATCAGTGCAGTAACAACGACTGCAAATTTACGTGGCTCATCCCTGACGGCTGGCCAAAAGGTAATCACCAGGACCCCGCCCGACAACACCGCTCCCACAATCACGAGGATCCATTTGAACCATGTGATGTTTATCACCCACAGAATCTGGAAAAAAATGATGATTCAATGTCACTTAGTGCTCCTGTTGTACGTATGTTGTTGTTAAAGGTCAATTATTATTCATAGTTCAAATTAAAGGATCATCCACTATTGTACAGTTGCAATTTCATGTAGTCGACATACCAGTAATTGAAAACCTCCCAGTCTGGTCATATAAATGTTTCACTTCCACTGATCTGGGTATTCACTCGTTTGAATACTATTCACAATGTCACTTAACCCATTTTTAAAGAAACAAAATGGCAAATACTGATTTGTGTACTGACTCACAGTTCTAGAAAAGATTGTTAAGGTAGTGATCGAGGTACTGCACCAGTCGCTTTACTTCTGGGATGACCCTCTTAAAGGACTGAGCCAATTGTGAATTATGTCAACTTTTGCACCACATGCTTTTGGTGACACTGATGAAATTTAAACATACTTCCATAAGGCGACATTTTTTTTTCTTCTTGGTTTACGGATACGCCGACCCCAATTTTCAAGAGATTGGAAAAAAAATAAAAATTTGAACATCTGTGTTTTTTTTCACCGCCGGCCGCATTTCAATGCCAGACGAAGAAAAAAAAAAATTAAATTGGTGAAACAATTTTCTAGTATACAATAATACCACGTCAAACAACAGCATATATCTATCAAAACATCGAAATTTCGAACGCAAACAACGCGCGATCTCCCTGTATGAGGAACATAGAATAGTCTCCCTTGTTCACCAAGGTAACTTGATTTCAACACATCCGGGCACTCCATCCGGGCGTGAATACAGAAATTTCATCATTGGGAATATTAAAAGAATATTCAACGATTTAAATACATGTTGTGTTGTCTTCTGTCTTTGTGTTGAATAAACTTACGGTTTTATATGAGAAACATGGTCACCATATTTGAAATTTGTACTTAGAAACAGATTTAATTATTTTTTTCCCCCCTCCGACCGAGGGTAAAAGTCTGTGAACTCAAAAAAATAATTGTTTGGCTTATATTTTTTTTCCCTTCCGACCGAGCGTAAAAAAATAAGAAAAAATCAGCCAAACCAAGAAGAAAAAAAAGTGGCCTAATAGATACAAAATAAACATGTGTATCAAAAAAAGTAGGATTTTGCAAGTTCAAACTTTTTGAAAGTAAATGAAAACAAAACAAGAGGTCAATGACCTTGAAGCTCTACTGATTGATTTTGATTTCAGGAAGTAGTCGCTACAGACTTGTTTTTTGAAAATCTATTTTTAACCGTGGCGGCCATCTTGAATTTCCGGCCGACCTGAAATTTTGCTAAGATCAATAAGACATTAAGAGCAACATTCCTGTGAAGTTTCATGAAAATCCGTCAGGTAGTTTCAAAGAAGTAGTCGCTACAAGTTTTCATTATATAACTCTATGTAAACAAAGCAGCCATGTTTAAGGTCAAATCAAAACGATTTTCGACAAGGACCAACATCATGTCATACTGATCATTTTAGAAAAAGTCCCATATCAATATCTCTTATTGTTTTGAAGAAGTAGTCGCTACAAACTTATTTATTTTAAATCTATTTTTAGCTGTGGTGGCCATCTTGAATTTCCGGCCGACCTGAAATTTTTCTAGGATCAACTAGACATCAAGAGCAACATTCCTGTGAAGTTTCATGAACATCCGTCAAGTAGTTTCAGAGGAGTAGTCGCTACAAGTTTTTACTATATAACTCTATGTAACCAAAGATGGCCACTGGCAGCCATGTTTAACGTCGAATCAAAACAATTTTCCACAAGGATCTACATCATGTCATGCTGATCATTTTAGAAAAAGTCCCATATCAATATCACTTATAGTTTTCAAGAAGTAGTCGCTACAAACTTATTTTTTAAAAATATATTTTTAGCTGTGAAGGCCATCTTGAATTTCCGGCCGACCTGAAATTTTGATAGGATCAATTAGACATCAAGAGCAACATTCCTGTAAAGTTTCATGACAATCCGCCAAGTAGTTTCAGAGGAGTAGTCGCTACAAGTTTTTACTATATAACTCTATGTAAACAAAGATGGCCGCTGGCAGCCATGTTTAACGTTGAATCAAATTGATTTTTGACTAGGATCAACATCATGTAATGCTGATCATTTTAGAAAAAGTCCCATATCAATATCACTTATAGTTTTCAAGAAGTAGTCGCTACAAACTTATTTTTTAAAAATCTATTTTTAGCTGTGACGGCCATCTTGAATTTCCGGCCGACCTGAAATTTTGATAGGATCAATTAGACATCAAGAGCAACATTCCTGTAAAGTTTCATGACAATCCGCCAAGTAGTTTCAGAGAAGTAGTCGCTACAAGTTTTTACTATATAACTCTATGTAAACAAAGATGGCCGCTGGCAGCCATGTTTAACGTTGAATCAAAACGATTTTTGACTAGGATCAACATCATGTCATGCTGATCATTTTAGAAAAAGTCCCATATCAATATCACTTATAGTTTTCAAGAAGAAGTCGCTACAAACTTGTATTTTAAAACTCTATTTTTAGCTTTGGTGGCCATCATGGATTTCACATCAACATGAATTTTTGCTAGGATCAACTAGACTTTATGGGCAACATTTCTGTAAAGTTTCATGAATATCCATCCAGTGGTTTCAGCTGTGAAGTCGCTACAAATAAAAGTTTACGGACAGACGGACGACGGACGCCGCACCACGGCATAAGCTCTGCTGATCTCTGATCAGTAGAGCTAAAAACATACACAATATACTGTCGACATAATCTGACACAAAAAAGGACTATTTTACTGGCCTGTATTATCAATGAAAACCTCACATTTATATATGTTTATAGCTGCCTGCCACTGAGTTAGCTTTTTTAAATGGCAAGGTGGAAGTATATTCTCCTTGCATGCAAGGCATTTTATTTCAATCTCCCACTGAACTACATGATTTCATCCACCCACCCTCAACCCAATGGCCACAACCATATTTCACATCATATTTCTGGAAATGAGTACTTACTGAGATAGGAATGTATATAGCCAGTGAGTAGCCATATACACAGATTATTTCTAGGAATGTATAGCCGGCCTGCGACTTCCTCCACCACAGCAGTCCATACAGGGCTGTAGGGATAACCCACCAATAACTGAATATGGCAGTCGCAGCAAACGTTACTGAAATTATACAAACAGACGTGATAAACAATATTTTGTTATAAAATAATGCAAATTCTGCTGTTTTTGCTAGCAGCAGAAACACGTCTCCAGTTTTTATGTACTTTTTTTTTTTGTTCAGTCTAGCCCGATGTAGGAAAAGTCACTAGCCCGATGTAGGAAAAGTCACTAACCTGATGCCAGAAGAGTCACTCGCCTGATGTAGGAAAAGTCACTCGCCTGATGTAGGAAAAGTCACTCGCCTGATGTAGTAAAAGTCACTAGCATGATGTAGGAAAAGTCACTCGCCTGATGTAGTAAAAGTCACTAGCATGATGTAGTAAAAGTCACTAGCCCGATGTAGTAAAAGTCACTAGCATGATGTAGTAAAAGTCACTAGCATGATGTAGTAAAAGTCACTAGCATGATGTAGTAAAAGTCACTATGTAGTAAAAATCACTAGCATAATGTAGTAAAAGTCACTAGCATGATGTTGTAAAAATCACTAGCATAATGTAGTAAAAGTCACTAGCATGATGTAGTAAAAGTCACTAGCATGATGTAATAAAAGTCACTATGTAGTAAAAATCACTAGCATAATGTAGTAAAAGTCACTAGCATGATGTTGTAAAACTCATTAGCCGGATGTAAGAAAAGTTACTAGCCAGATGTAGAAAAAGTCACTAGCAAGATGTAGTAAAAGTCACTACCCAGATGTAGCAAATGTCACTATCATGATGTAGTAAAATTCCCTAGCCCAATGTAGGAAAAGTCACTAGCATGATGTAGGAAAAGACACTAGCCTGCTGTAGGAAAATTCACTAGCCTGCTGTAGGAAAAGTCACTAGCCTGCTGTAGGAAAAGACATTAGCCTGCTGTAGTAAAATTCACTAGCTGCTGTAGGAAAAGACACTAGCCTGCTGTAGGAAAAGTCACTAGCTGCTGTAGGAAAAGACACTAGCCTGCTGTAGGAAAAGACACTAGCCTGCTGTAGGAAAAGACACTAGCCTGCTGTAGGAAAAGTCACTAGCTGCTGTAGGAAAAGACACTAGCCTGCTGTAGGAAAAGTCACTAGCCTGCTGTAGGAAAATTCACTAGCCTGCTGTAGGAAAAGTCACTAGCCTGCTGTAGGAAAAGTCACTAGCCTGCTGTAGGAAAAGTCACTAGCCTGCTTTAGGAAAAGACACTAGCTGTGTAGGAAAAGTCACTAGCCCAATGTTGGAAGTCACTATCCAGATGTAGGAAAAGACACTAGCCTGCTGTAGGAAAGGTCACTAGCCTGCTGTAGGAAAAGTCACTAGCCTGCTTTAGGAAAAGACACTAGCCGTGTAGGAAAAGTCACTAGCCCAATGTTGGAAGTCACTATCCAGATGTAGGAAAAGACACTAGTCTGCTGTAGGAAAAGACACTAGCCTGCTGTAGGAAAAGACTCTAGCATGATATAGGAAAATTCACTAACCTGATGTAGAAAAAGACATTTGTCCAATGTAGAAAAAGTCACTAGCATGATGTAGAAAAATCCAATAGTCCATTGCAGGAAAAGTCAATAGCCTGATATAGGAAACGTCACTAGACTGATGTAGGAAAAGTCACTAGCCCGATGTAGGAAAAGTCACCAGCCTGGTATAGAAAAAGTCACTAGGCTGATGTAGGAAAAGTCACTAGTCCTATGTAGGAAAAGTCTCTAGCCCAATTCAGGAAAATTCACTAGTCCTATGTAGGAAAAGTCTCTAGCCCAATTCAGGAAAAGTCACTAGTCTGATATAGGAAAAGTCACTAGACTGATGCAGGAAAGGTCAATAGACTGATGCAGGAAAAATCACTAGACTGATGCAGGAAAGATCAATAGACTGGTGCAGGAAAAATCAATAGACTGATGCAGGAAAGATCAATAGACTGATGCAGGAAAAATCACTAGACTGATGCAGGAAAGATCAATAGACTGATGCAGGAAAGATCAATAGACTGATGCAGGAAAAATCAATAGACTGATGCAGGAAAGATCAATAGACTGATGCAGGAAAAATCACTAGACTGATGCAGGAAAGATCAATAGACTGATGCGGGAAAAATCAATAGACTGATGCAGGAAAGGCCAATAGACTGATGCGGGAAAAGTCACTAGACTGATGCGGGAAAAGTCACTAGACTGATGCAGGAAAAGTCACTAGACTGATGCAGGAAAAGTCACTAGACTGATGCAGGAAAAGTCACTAGACTGATGCAGGAAAAGTCACTAGACTGATGCAGGAAAAGTCACTAGACTGATGCAGGAAAAGTCACTAGACTGATGCAGGAAAAGTCACTAGACTGATGCAGGAAAAGTCACTAGACTGATGCAGGAAAGGTCAATCGACTGATGCAGGAAAAGTCACTAGACTGATGCGAGAAAAGTCACTAGACTGATGCGGGAAAAGTCACTAGACTGATGCGGGAAACGTCACTAGACTGATGCAGGAAAAGTCACTAGACTGATGCAGGAAAGGTCAATAGACTGATGCAGGAAAAGTCACTAGACTGATGCGGGAAAAGTCACTAGACTGATGCGGGAAAAGTCACTAGACTGTTGCAGGAAAAGTCACTAGACTGATGCAGGAAAAGTCACTAGACTGATGCGGGAAAGGTCAATAGACTGATGCGGGAAAAGTCAATAGACTGATGCAGGAAAGGTCAATAGACTGATGCGGGAAAAGTCACCAGACTGATGTAGGAAAAGTCACTAGACTGATGCAGGAAAAGTCACTAGACTGATGCAGGAAAAGTCACTAGACTGATGCAGGAAAGGTCAATAGACTGATGCGGGAAAAGTCACCAGACTGATGTAGGAAAAGTCACTAGTCTTTAATAAGACTGATATAGGAAATATCACTAGACTGATGTAGGAAATGTCACAAGTCCAATGCAGTACAAGTCAGTAGCCTGAGGAAGCAAACGTCACCAGCCTAAGGCAGCAAAAGTCACTAGCATGATGTAGGAAATGTTACTATCCTGAGGAAGCAAACGTCACTATCCTGATGTAGGAAAAATCACTAGCCGGATGTAGGAAAGATCCTTACACTGATGTAGTAAAAATCACCAGACTGATGTAGGAAAAGTCACTAGACTGATGTAGGAAAAGTCACTAGCCCAAGGAAGGAAAAGTCTGTAGCCTGAGGAAGCAAAAGTCACCACCCTGAGGCAGCAAAAGTCACTAGCATCATGTAGGAAAAGTCACTAACCTGATGAAGCAAAAAAAGTCACTAGCCTGATGTAGGAAAAGTCAGTAGCCTGATAAGCAAAAGTCACAACCCTGAGGAAGCAGAAGTCAATAGCCTGATGTAGGAAAAGTCAGTAGCCTGATAAGCAAAAGTCACAACCCTGAGGAAGCAGAAGTCAATAGCCTGATGTAGGAAAAGTCACTAGCCGGATGAAGCAAAATTCAATAGCCTGATGTAGGAAAAGTCATTAGCCGGATGTAGAAAATGTAACTAGCATGATGTAGAAAAAGCCACTAGTCCAATGAAAGAAAAGTCACTAGAATGATGTAGGAAAAATCACTAGTCCTATGTAGGAAAAGTCAATAGCCTGATATAGGAAACGTCACTAGACTGATGTAGGAAAAGCCACTAGTCCTATGTAGGAAAAGTCACTAGCCTGATGTAGGAAAAATCACTAGTCCAATGAAAGAAAAGTCACTAGACTGATGTAGGAAAAGTCACTAGACTGATGTAGGAAAAGTCACTAGCCTGATGTAGGAAAAATCACTAGTCCAATGAAAGAAAAGTCACTAGACTGATGTAGGAAAAGTCACTAGCATGATGTAGGAAATGTTACTATCCTGAGGAAGCAAACATCACTATCCTGATGTAGGAAAAATCACTAGCCGGATGTAGGAAAGATCCTTACACTGATGTAGTAAAAATCACCAGACTGATGCAGGAAAAGTCACTAGACTGATGTAGGAAAAGTCACTAGCCCAAGGAAGGAAAAGTCTGTAGCCTGAGGAAGCAAAAGTCACCACCCTGAGGCAGCAAAAGTCACTAGCATCATGTAGGAAAAGTCACTAACCTGATGAAGCAAAAAAAGTCACTAGCATGATGTAGAACAAGAGGGCCAAGATGGCCCTAAAGCGATCACCTGAGTACTGGCATATTACCGAACTTCTTCGAAATCGTATGGTCATATACAATCTGTGCAAGTTTGATTAAGATTGTTCAAGAAATGTGGGCTCTGTTGTGTATAACAACATTGATATAGACAGTTTAAGACACAACATTGATATAGACAGTTTAAGACACTGACAACGTTTGGTAAAGATCAAATACAAAATGAAGGTGCTAGAGAGTAACACCTCTGAGAGCTGTGTGCTTTGTGGTTTCACAAAAGAAGGTTTTTTAAGTTTTTCCCTATACAAGCCTATGTAAAACTGTGACCCCGGGGCGGGGCCAAATGTGACCCCAGGGTCATCATTTGAACAAAATTGGTAGAGGACCATCAGCTTATAGCAAATGCAAAATATTAAACCTCTTGCAGTTTCAGAGAAGATTTTTTAAGTCTTTCCCTATACATGTACATGTCTATGTAAAACATGTGACCCTTGGGGCGGGGCCAATGTGACCCGAGGGTCACCATTTGAACAAACTTGGTTAAGGACCATAAGCTTAAAGTAAATGCAAAATATCAAACCTCTGGCTCTTGTAGTTTCCGAGAAGATTTTTAAAACAAAAATCCTATTTAAGTCTATGTAAAACTGTGACCCCTAGGGCGGGGACAAACTTGACCCCAGGGTCACCATTTGAATAAACTAAGTAGAGGACCATAAGCTGATGCTTCATGTCATACATGAGAGCTCCGTGCCATGTGGTTCCAGAGAAGAAGATTTTTTTCAGTTTTTCCCTATACAAGCCTATGTAAAATTGTGACTTCGGGGCGGGGCCAAATGTGACCCCTTGGTCACCATTTGAACAAACTTGGTAGAGGACCATAAGCTTATAGCAAATGCAAAATATTAAACCTCTGGCTCCTGCAGTTTCAGAGAAGAAGATTTTTTAAGTTTCTCCCTATATGTCTATGTAAAACATGTGACCCTTGGGGCGGGGCCAAATATGACCCGAGGGTCACCATTTGAACAAACTCGGTAAAGGACCATAAGCTTATAGTTAATGCAAAATATTAAACCTCTGGCTCTTGTAGTTTCCAAGAAGAAGATTTTTAAAAAAAAATACCTATATAAGTCTATGTAAAACTGTGACCCCCGGGGCGGGGACAAATTTGACCCCAGGGTCACCATTTGAACAAACTTAGTACAGGACCATAAACTGATGCTACATGTTATACATGAGAGCTCTGTGCCTTGTGGTTTCAGAGGAGAAGATTTTTTAAAAGTTTTTTCCTATATGTCCATATGAAAAACATTCAAAATCTCAATATACAAACTTTGGATCCCAGGGGCACGGCCATTTTTGAACAAACTTGATAGTCTAGGCGTTGGCGATCATTTTAAAAGAGAAACTGTTGAAATCTGTCCAGCGGTTCTGGAGAAGAAGATTTTTTAAGGTTTCGACCATATATAGTAATGGCGGCCATCTTGGATGTCGCGCTGACCTAATTTTAACAAATCTAAAATGCATTCATCTAAGGATCATCCATGTGAAGTTTGGGCAAAATTAGCCAAGCGGTTTCTGAGGAGAAGTCGCTTGAAGAAAAGTTAACGACGACGACGCCGACGACGACGGACGGACGACAGACGCAGAGTGATCCCAATAGAGCCTTCGGCTCAGGTGATCTAAAAAGTCAGTAGCCTAATGAAGCAAAAGTCACTAGCCTGATGAAGCAAAAGTAAAATTTATCGTTGCCCCATATTCAATTGAAAAGTGCATATCTGCATGACAAAACTAGATTTATTTTAAATGATCGGAAAATATCAACCAATCAATATCTGTTTACATTTTTTATCTTGGCTTTGCCTATATCACAGTTAATCTAATCAGAAATGTATCTTATCATTGATATAGCACTGCACACAAGTATAAATTGATATTGAAACTTTATATCTGGGCAAAAATACAGAACATATAATATGTGCACGAACTGCTATCACATAAAATAACCTCAATATCGAGGGGTCAGCACAAAACTATTGTAACTACGTATGAATAAAAAATGAGATACAATAGTTTTGCACTGAACCCTCGATATCCTTTCATGTCTGATATTGACAGTTACCGGTAAACAGACTTTCAGTAGTGAGCTGAACTAAGATTAAACCAGACACGTCTGCATTTAAGGACACAAAAATGAGTAGTTATATTCAATATTCAATGGCTTTGGTCATTTGGTAAACAAAATTCTGAAACAAAAGAAAATGATACAAATGCAAGGATAGAGGAAAAACAAAATTCAGTGGAAGAAAAGAGTCAAAGTTCAAGATTATGTGTTGCAGCTATTGACTTTGGAACAACATATACGGGATATGCGTTCTCATTTATATCGAAACCGAATGATATTCAAACATCAACCAAAGACAGCAAACTAATGAAGGACAGAGTGCCAACAACTGTTCTGCTCAATACAGACAAAAAATTTCATTCCTTTGGATTTGCAGCTGAGGATCACTATACGAAGTTGGTGGAAAAAGAAGAACATGAGAACTGGTTTTACTTCACGCACTTCAAAATGGAGTTGTATCTGACAACATCTTTGAAACGGGAAACGACAATCAATGACAGTGAGGGCCGACCAATGTCAGCCATGACAATCATCAGCATTGTCATAAAATACTTAAGAGAACTGGCTACAGAAACTATATGTAAGTACCATAATGGTTTCAAAGATGAGAACATTGGCTGGGTGATAACCATACCAGCCATCTGGCCTGATTCGGCAAGGCAGTTCATGAAAGAGGCAGCAAAGAATGCAGGCATAAGTGAAGAGAAACTACAGCTGGTTCTAGAGCCGGAAGCTGCCTCCTTGTATTGCAAAAAACAACTACTTCTAGTGTGTAATGATAAACTGGAACAACTTCCAGAGGGAACTAAGTACATATTAGCAGACCTTGGAGGAGGAACTGTAGATATCTGTGTTCATGAGATACTTGAAGGTGGTAACCTTCGTGAGATTTACAGAGCTTCAGGCAACTCTCTTGGGGGAACAAGTGTGGATTTAGAGTTTGAAAAGCTTCTTAATGATTTGATCGGAGAAGAAAACTTTAAAACATTCAAAAAAACAAAGATGAGTGCATATTTAGAACTTATGAAAAGTTTTGAAATAATAAAAAAAATGTTTTCAATGTCAACAAAAGAAGAACAATTACGACTCCAGCTTCCACTTCAGTTAGTAGATTTTGTGAAAGATGAGCTTAAAAAATCCTTCCCGGATATTATTTCTGACAGAAATCATTCGACAAATTTGGAATTTATGCCACAGGCTAACAAACTTGTTATGAAACAGGTGACAATGGAAAAGTTTTTCAAACCATCAACTGAAGCAATTGTCAAACTTCTTGAAGAAATCATACTATCTGCGGACGATAAAGATATTAAACATCTGCTTTTAGTTGGTGGTTATTCAGAGTCCCCATATCTAGTAGACATAATTAAAAACAAACTGAAAGAACTGACCGTCATTCTTAGACCTGATGGCAGACTAGCTGTGCTGAAAGGGGCAGTTTTAATGGGATGGACACCAAGAACCATTAAGGAAAGAAGGGCCAGGTTCTCATATGGATTTGCCGTTATGGAACTTTTTCAAGAAGGGAACCCGGAGTCGCTGAAGTTTACTAGGGATGGAAAAGATTTCTGCACTGACATATTTCAAAAGCAGATCGAGAAAGGACAAGTTCTTACATACGGACAAGTGATCACTTCAAAATCAAGTAGCACCCTTAGAAATAGGGAGTCAAAGTATTTAGTGTTAAGAACAGAGCTATACCAATCTACAAGCCCTGATCCGATGTTCTGCGTCAATATTGAAAATGACCACAGCTGCAAAATGGTTGGAGAGATCAAAATAGAACCACCAGCGGAAGGATGGCCTGATGTCAGGGTTGAACTAGAACGCCAACTTATAGTTGGGGAAAGTGAGTTTACAGTAAAAGTGTTCAACAAAACAATGGGAGGAGAATACAATGCCAAAATTGACTTTTTGTATTCATGATTAGAATGCCAACGTTATGGGATTCAGGTGCGGAGAATGGCGAGAAAATCTCTTATTTTCTGCGAAACTGAGAGACTCTTGAACAAGATCATACTTATGTTGATTTTATGAAACAAGTTTGGTAAATTCTTTCAAAACAAAAAGTCTAGCAAGTTCTGAATCACTTTACAAATGAGTATCAAAAAGTGTTGATAACGACGACGCAATGTTCTAAACCGCGAACCATTTCGTTGCTGTTATGACATTAATGTTGACATCGTGTTAGTATGGTATTTTTGGATGGTATGTTTCCTGTATCAAGAGAATTATTTCAAAACGGCCCTTGTGGGAAAAATAAGCCTATTTTTATTAAACATTAACAGGCTTTGTGATTCACTGCAAATGTCAATGAAAAATATCAAACGATTCAAGGAGCTCTTATATAAGACATGTTTTATATATTCAATCTTTACCTATTTTTATTAAACATTAACAGGCTTTGTGATTCACTGCAAATGTCAATGAAAAATATCAAACGATTCAAGGAGCTCTTATATAAGACATGTTTTATATATTCAATCTTTATAAACCTTTATTTATTATATTTCAATGGGTTAGAGAACATGATTTTTAAGTGAAAGATAATTCATAATCATTAAATATTAATGACTAACTTGGAACACAAAATTAACTGTGATCTTGAGTCCTCAGACGTTAATTAGGCGTTGAAAATGTTGACATCATGTGCCAAGAACGTTCAACAAAGCAAAATAGTTTGATTAAAATCATACACAAACTGATTTAAAATGCAATGCCAAGAACGTTCAACAAAGCAAAATAGTTTGATTAAAATCATACACAAACTGATTTAAAATGCAATGCCAAGAACGGTCAACAAAGCAAAATAGTTTGATTAAAATCATACACAAACTGATTTAAAATGCAATGCCGAGAACATTCAACAAAGCAAAATAGCTTGATTAAAATCATACACAAACTGATTTAAAATGCAATGCCAAGAATGTTCAGCAAAGCAAGGTAGTTTGATTAAAAGCATACACAAACTGATTTAAAATGCAATGCCGAGAACATTCAACAAAGCAAAATAGTTTGATTAAAATCATACACAAACTGATTTAAAATGCAATAAATATATTATTTAATTGTTAGTATGATTGTATGGAAATACGTCGCTTGACGTGTTTTGTTTTTTCGCTAATTTAATCCACTTATTCGTGCCTATGATCATCTTGCAAAGTAGTTCCCTATAACTGATCCAAACAGTTAAATAAACTCTATTTTAAAAACTTTTAATATTCATGTGCACAGTGGAGAGACTTCATTTTTTGAGGCATCACAACCCTGTGTTCATGTGTACATTTAATACATCTGGCTAGAAATATTACAATTAACATCATGCCAGTACTTATACATCTCTGCCCTATTGTTGATGTAGGAGTATATTGACAATAGGTTTTATTATAATACAGTTGCACGTGCTATTGTTTATCAGAGGTATCATACTGGTTTGACTGGTTAAATGGATAAATGATTAACAACTGGTTAATGGTGTTGTTTTTTGTTTGTTTTTAAAAATGTATCAGCTGTTTGCCTGAATATGATAAACAATACTCGGTTGCAAAAGAAAGTGTGCACTTTTAAAATTCAAAAACTTTCATTTATATTTATAGCACAGTATTCAAACTTTTACCTCTACATATATACATGTATCTACACATATACATGTATCTTTATCTGCCAATGGCAATAAATCGGTCAATACACAGTTGTTTTGCATGGGAAAAGCGTTTGTGTTGTTTTAAATGATCTTCACGTGAAACTCGTGGAATGGTCCGTGTAGATAAAAACCAGTTTGGTTGAATTCTCTTACGTTTGGATAAACGAAAAAAACGCATTTTATTTCCTACTTCCTTTCAATATGCCACGGCTTACCGAAAACCAGAGGGTTCAAGCTTAAGTCATGATTACGAGAGACGACAGCGTCGCTGCTGTCGCTAGGGCATTTAATTGCCATATCACTAAGCTGCGTGATACGTTCCAATCTGACAAAAATGCGCTTTCAATCACAATTAAATTTGAGAAAAAATGAAGCAACATATTCTTTTGGACTGTTTTGCGATTTATGATTTTGACCCCTACCCTCTTCACCTGTTGACCATGCTTCAATGAATTAAGCTATCGAAAAACAAATTCCAACTTGACATTGGCAATAGAATGGCAAAAAAAATGGTACCCTATATGCCATATTTCGTACATATTCGTACAATAAATTTAACAAAAACCTGAGTGCACACTTTCTTTTGCAACCGAGTATATATATCTTATATTAAAGGGGCAATGTGTATTTTTAAACATACTGGTAAAATATGAAATGTATACTTTTTTCCAACATTCTTACTAAATTAATCAATTATTATACGCAGCAATTTGCAACATGTCAAATAATTTGTCTAACCCTTAACACGCTAAGCACGATGTAACTCGCAGGCTGATCAGGGTTTACAATGTTCTTACTCCCAGGCTGATCTGGGTTTACAATGTCTGGCTGCTGATCAGTCATTTCCCCCAAAACACCCCTTTGTCACATAAATGGAAGGGTCTTAATTCAAAGAAAGAACAGTCCATTACATATATGTAGCAGGTTAAGGGGTAAAACTATTTGTGAAAAAATAAATATTCAAATTGTGTAGAAAAATGATCATGAATGGAGTGTTTACAAGAGAATTTGCAGGGACTCTGCAGTTTTGCCGGTGAGAAGGTTCTTGGCCAAATCTGCATATTTTTATCTAGATGTAAATCGAGAGTGAGCCTGGAATTTTCATTCCTGTTGGCGCCATATAACCTTTTTCAAGAACAGGAAATATTCACCGGTATGGGCTATGATACTGAACCTGAATGTATTTTTACAATGTTTATTACTAATTTTTCAGCTGGGGCACCTTTTAGGGTTTTTAGGGTTGGCGATTCATTCCTCATAACACTGCAGAGAAACAGATAACTTTTGCATCATTTGGGTAAATACCCAGTTTTTTTGAAAAATGGGTATTTAGAATTTTAATTGGGTATTTTCTTTCCGGATACGGATTGATTTTAATTTAATTGAGTATTTTTTAAATATAATTGGGTATTGATAGAAATTTTGGCTTATTTAGAACTACTCAGCTGCTCAGTACCTGAAATGCACTGTCCACAATTTCATCGATGATTTTCAGCGCAATATCATGACTACCAGTCACAGAGTCGCCAATTACATCGTTCAGTATTGACCTAGCAATGTTTTGCGCTTCTGACGTAGAGCTTGATGATTGAAAACAGTTGTGGATTGCGTTTTTCTGCGAATACGTTGACAAATTACTTTTTTTGCGACCTCTCTTCGCCATTTTTCATCAAAAATGCCAGACGCTTGATTTTGAAGTCAGGTGCGCGATACTCTGGTTCCCGTTGAGTATACTGTAAAGTTGGGGACGAGAACCAGACCATGTGGTAGAGCTGGAAATGCTCATTTCAAACGTCCAATTTACCGTTTCTGAATAGGACGACTGAATGTGCGGTTGTGCCTTTTGTAACCAAAAGAAGACGGTCACACACTACTAAATTATTAACCCATTGTACAAATTGAGCGAAAATGCGTTACGCACGATCAAAAATTTATTTGCGTAAAGGTTTTTTTTGTATGCTTTTTGATACCCTGCATTTAAATTTTAATTGGGTATTCACTAATTTTAATTGGGTATTTACGCAAATACGCTGGTTATCTGTTTCTCTGAAGTCTGTCACTGTACATATAAATAAAAAATATTTTAATCGTAAATAACACTTGCCATACATGGTACATGTTACCACCTTACGTTGTAAAGGATCTACATCAATCATCTTTTGTTCATTATTATTGCATATGCATTTACAAGCTCTGTTTACTTTCCATGTAACAGGAAACGCCAATATTTGCCCATACTGACCTGTCAAATTGACGTGTTGTAAAATCATTGAACTGGAACTACTATTGTGCATACTCATTAGGGATTGGTGCAATTTGCAGTACATGTCACAGCAAGTTTGTCATGTGATGTAAACAATATAGTATTTTTTGTTTCATTGTGAAAATTTCCCATGATGTTACGACAGCAAGTTTGTTTCAAATAAAAAAAATTGATGAAAATTAAATGTTAAAACCTATGGTTTTATTCTAATTATTCATTTTTATATTAAAAATGTGTAAGCAAAAAAAGGGTTATTAGATTTGTACTGGGATATATGAACTCGTTCTTCCATGTTTACATACTGCACTCCTAAAGTCGCGCAATATTGTTACATGGAAGAACTCGTGCATATATCTTAATACAAATCTAACAGTATATATTTTTAAAATAATACAAGAAAATCATTTAATTTTATTGATACATGTATGTTAATGTTGATAGTTGATCTAATCTACAACATGGTAACAATATCTTTATTTTAAGTTATTAAAGGGACACACGGCAATCTGGAATTTTTTGAAATGAGTGTCTAGATTTATATATCCAGTATCATTTTTACTTTTACCCTCGTTACATTTAAATAAATCAAATTTTATGTTTTCACTTTTTTGTCTTATTATACTACAAGTTTTAATATATTATTGGGGCAATAATATAAAAAATTAATAATCTTCAAAAACAAATTGCTTAATGCTATGCTTATAATTAATATTAATGACTGAACAAATGCAAGGTATGCAGAAAAACTAGCGGGACGCCGTGAGTTTTTAAAAAAATAAAGATTGCCGTGTGTCCCTTTAATGTGGTAAAATTTAAAAATACAACTATTAAGGACATTTCCTTCAGATTTTTACTATGAATGGATATTTTAAGATTTAGTACATTGTTTAAACATAATTCACCTTTAAAATAGTAGATTGCGGATTTGGTTTTTGAGATATCTTAAGGTTAGTACATGACATATTGTCCATTTTTTGTGCAAATTGCCTACAATCACAATCACAAAACAATATCGAATTCACTTTTTTATTCAAACTCAATGATTATGATCATATAATATGTATAAATGTACAGAAAAAAGCACAGCTTTAAAAGAAATAGACTGGAATATATATTTTCAGACAGCCTTAGAAAAAAAAAGAGACTTATTTTTAGAAAGGAAAAAAAAAGACATGTCGACATAAAAAAAAATCTCCAACAAATAGATTTTTGTTAAACTTTTATATTGTTTGTATGTGGCGTACTTCAAGACAATTAAATACAAACAAATATGTTGTGTTACTTATTTTTGAGAAAACTAGAACTGTCACTGAAGGTGATTAATAGCCCCACTTTTTGATCAGTTGTTATGTGTATATGAAGTAAGAGAAACATTCATTCAAAACTGATAGAGAAATGAAAGTAATAAAAACTTGTTATGGGATTACGATGTGACGGGACAAAAAATGTGTAACATGAAGGGATGCAACGGGACGTTACAGACAATGTGATTCCTATATAGCCACCGTTTCACTTTGTGAAAGTGGGGGTATAAAGAGGCTGACATTTCTGAAAATATATGTGTTTTAGAGCAAAAGAGTTATGTCTTTAACCATTTATATTGTATTTTACCATTCACTCAACCATCAAGATTCAAGATTATATAACAATATAATGAATACATTCCCATTAATTATGTGATGAAGCAAATTGATACAAAACCCATATTCATATAAACTATACCTTTATGAAAATCATATTTCCACTGATAATCTTTTCCTCCAGATGAGAGATAGTTGGCAAGGTTTCCCGCTATAGCAGTTGTGAAGACCAATGTTGTACAGATCCAAAACGGGCCTGAAATATAAATTGTAATTTGGATGAGGTCCAGAAAAGTACATGTAACTTCCATGATATTGTCCAGAACTTAGGTAGATATGGCCCAGAAATGTACAATGCAACTTATATTGCCCAGAAATGTACATGTAACTTCCATGATATTGTCCAGAACTTAGGTAGATATGGCCCAGAAATGCACAATGTAACTTATATATTGCCCAGAAATGTACATGTAACTTAGCTAATTTCCAGAAATGTACATTATAACATAGATATGGTCTAAACATATACATTGGCCAATGCGCAATATCTTGCCTTCCGTGTGATCTTGATCTGGCATTTCCTACCTGAGGTGAATTGAATTGAATTGAATGTTGTTTAACGGCTCATCAACACAGTATAGGTTATTTAGAGCCGCCCCGGAGAGAGGGGAAGGATGCATAGGAATCCGGGAACCGTGCCCTACTCTTATTATCGAATAGATTTCTATGGTTCTTTAACGTGCTCGGAGGATAGACCAATACACAGGACTGCCCGGTTTATGTCCCCATCCGACGGACGAGGCTAAGGGAAAGTGTCTTGCCCAAGAACACACCGATGAAACTCAGTTGCACCACAGAGGATTGAACCCGGGGCCTCCGGTTACAAATCCGCGCACTACCAGCTGCGCCACTTCAGCCCTCGAATACAGAATACAGAGCTAAAAACAGTAAATATGACAGAATGGAGTAAATAGTAACACTGTGTTCTTTAGATGATTTAGACTATTATTGGTATGGTTATTTGTGTAAGTGTAGTATAGGAAAGACTGATGTAGGCTCCTAAAAAGTTAGTTTTAATTCAAGTCTCATCTTTAACTGCTCACGGGTAATAACAACAGCTAGTGCTTCCCGCAAGAATTTCTGGAAACAACATTTTTTAACAAAGCAAAGAAATTGGGGCAAATTTCTAACCGTCGAAATGTATCATGAGAATTTTTTCTGTGCTGCCTATAAGACAACGCTATCCAACCCAAGTAATGTAATTGTACGTCAAGAAGTTAACAACTGATATGTTTCTCGCATTCTGACAAGAAACATGTGTTCCAAGTAGACATGAAGATGCACTAGTTGTCTATAATCACAGGTGGGGAGGAAGGGAAATGAATATTACAAGAAATCACAGAGAGCAAGATCCCCCAGCAACTGAGTCTAATGAAGGAATAAAGGTGGTGGGCATGGTGGGGAATGGGGTGGGGGTGACTGACACAAGCTGACTATTACTATTGCCCTGCTCTGGAGACTGCAGCTTTTGGAGGGATGTAGCTTAAAATCTTGTCTTTATTATAGTTTCAGTAATTGTAGCCAATTTGAAAGGGACATTGTGGCTAAGTATTAATAAATTCCCTCAGGTGGTTTCAGAGAGGATGCTTTTTTTACAGTCTCATTAAAATCAGATCCAAAATATTCGCTCCATTACTTTCCGCTATTTAGATCTGACCATATTACATACCGGGTCACCTCAGATTGACCTTACGATTAGTCAGTCAGATTTCAGCCTAAAAAATTGTTCGGTATCAACAGCTTCACTGCGCATGTCGCATTGAACAGTAAAAGTCTACGCTTGGTATTGAAAGAGACAATGTCCGTAACTTTTAGCTTATAAAACACAAACGAATTGCGTTGACAAACATAATACACCAACCTGTAAACTTGACGGAATTTAATAGCAGTACAAATATACCGATTCGTGGGATTGAACCCACACACTAAAATTATACCGATAATTCTGGGGTCGAGCACGCTATCGACTGAGCTAATAGGGCCACATGTATTATGTCATACTATTTAGGCTATATATTGTCGTAATAATATCGGTGGAAAAAATACTCGACAGTGCCCATGATTTTCTTCATATCTTGATGTAAAACATACCATTCAGTGCATTTCTTTGAATATATCGTGTAATAACACAGCAATAATACACGAAGACTTTTATCTTTATTTGGATATGTAGATTTGCATTTGTTCAGTTCACTCGAATAGAATAAGTTTTATTTCATGTGAATTATAAATGAAACGCGCGATTTCATTGGTTGAATTTAGTTGATCTTCTCATGAATATTGATTAGATGAAAGGTCAATCTGAGGTGACCCGGTATGTTATATGGTCAGATCTAAATAGCGGAAAGTAGTGGAGCGAATATTTTGTATCTGATTTTAATGAGATTGCTTTTTTTACAACGAATAAACGATGGATCATATATACTATCCCAGAAGCATATCTGGCACTTTGGTAAGCAGAGCTAAAATTTTAAACTTTAACCACAAGCTTACCATAGAGATCTGGACTTGGTCGTATCTGAGACTGGAGATAGTTTCTGTTAGGAATTGGTATCATGGACCCCGCAACCCTGCGGAACACTTGGTGGGTCTCCACGTCAAAGAACTGCTGGTAATACTCGAACGTCCAGAATGACGGTGCTTTTTTCTCATCCTTCAGTAGCTGGAATTCAAACAAATTAAAATTTGATAAAAGTTGGCAAAACAGTGAAAGTAAGATTAAGATCCACTTAACTGATATATTAGGATTATTTCTAGAGTAACGTGTTCTGGAAGTTTGTATCGCCGCGAGAAGGTAAATGACAGATCAAGGATCTCACGAGAGGCGTACTTTTAATGAGTTTTAATATTAATTTAGTTCTTTTGTAGCTAAACTAGATATTCAAAACTTGTGCATTAAAACTTTCAATATAAGGGGCTAATTCAGTGCCTGAAATGAGGGCCAGCCCAAAAATTTGCCCAAATTTTTTTTTTCGGGCAAGTAAAAATTTTGAGTCACTGGCCCAAAATGAACATTGGAGGCCCAAATATTTTTTAACTTTTTATGTCAACAAAGTAAAGAAAAATGAGAATAAACAGGTAGAACATTTTATTTTTTGGTCCATTATTCTAACAGAGGATAGAGAGAGAAAAATAGAGATGTGTGGGACAGATTCATTTATAAAGACATGAACCATACACATCTCTAGCCTACATAGAAAAAGTATAAAGTAGAATAATACAAACCTTAAGCAATTTTGTAATCCAGAAACATATTCAAAAAACTACAGCAAAATGTTATCATCTCACTGCTGTGCTGGTATTTGCATGCTGTCATAAAGTTCTGATTCCTTCAAATTGGCGGATACAGGGATCGGAACCTATTCTCCCTTTTTGGAACTATGAGTATATTTTCTTTAAAGTACTTTAATAAACGCAGAAAATTGGACTCCGATAATACTAATAGACTTGGACCCCCCCCCCCTCTTTCAAATTGCTGAATCCGCCGCTGATTTTAAGCAGACTTGACGCACAATCGAAATTACCGACTAGCATCGTATGTCGACATTTATGATTAACAGAAAAAATACTTACTTCGCATACTTCGACTGCTTTTTAAAGTCCGCAGCGTTAGTGCGTTTAAGAAGTGACCATGCGTCTTGCATTTTCTTTGACTTTACACAGTTATCATATGTTACATGCACTTTCATTGGTTCAATAGTTTATTTGAACCAATCGCTGCGTTCGTAACTAATAAGTCGCAAGAGAAATAAAGAGTTGTCTACCTTTTACCAAGTGACGACGGTAGTTGACAGTTCTCCGAAAATAATTGATTAAAATGAATTTTTTTTACTGATTTTGGGCAGTCGCCCAGACGTTTTTTGTTGGGCCAGTGACAACTTTACGTTGAACAACTTTTGGTCGCCCAGACAAGGTATTAATCGCCATTGGCGAGTGGGCGACCGGCCGTTTCAGACACTGCTAATTTTGTCCCTTATCATACCTAGTCCTTTAGCAAGACAAGTTTAAAACATACCAAATGTATGCATGAATAAAGTAGTGATACTTTGTATGACAAGTTCTTTCACTTACACAGTTTTGGTTCCTCAAAGTCGAAAGAGAGCAAAAACAAAATTGCAAAATGCATGGTGTTGAATGGGAAACAAATTTGAATTGAACTGAATTGGGGTTTTAAGGCGCACCAACACATGAAACGTTATATGGCACCTAACAGGAATGAACATGCCAGGCTCATCCTCCATACATGTACGAGATAAAATATGGAGAACGGGCCTAGAACCTTCTCACCCTGAACTGCAGAGTTGCTGCAAATTCTATTGTAGACACTCCACTTACTCTAGAGCCACATTTATTGTTTTTCTGCCACTGCTCTAGTGATATGAGTGAGATGGCACCTGAAACAATGCAGGGGTCATGATGAAGACCTTTAATGTGCATGAATAAAAAATGATCAAATGAACATGAAGGTTGGGAGTAGGTTCTACCCCTCTGCCTTCCCCTCCAACGGGATCTGCAGTGGCCCTATTATTTGCCCCGTAACCAAACGGGCCCCCGAACAAAAAGATAACTGTCATCTCGTTAATGCTTTTTTCTGAAATATTTCACGCATGTCAAACTTTTAACTTTTTCTTAAACATAAATTTACAAGTTCACAGCAATGTTATATTTGTAGTCAGGTTGATTATGCCAATCAAAGTGTACACTTTCTTTTTTGATTCAGTATATATATATTACTCTGTAAACAAATACAGCCACTGTCAAGACATCTTAAATGTCTTTTTGGTCCAACTACATATCATGAATCCTCATCTTGGTTAACGGTTTGTTACCAATACATAATTAGTACTAATAGGGATAGCTTATTGTATAACCAACATTTCTATTTTTAGGCTGTTATTTATATAAGGTGGCCATCTTCGTTTTCACAGGAAGTTGAATTTCAATTGAGGCCAAGGAAGGGAAGTCCCATCTAAGTTTCATAAAAATCCACAATGTGCTTAATAACATGTAAAAATGGATGAACATCGATCATGCCATGTTGAAAAACTGACAAACTAACCTGGGATTTATCGGCCTCCTCTTCATCATCATCCACAGCAGACGCAGGGAAGTTTGTGAAGGTGTGCGTCTGTGGGTCGCTCTTTTCAAACAACACATCATCCTGACCACCGTCAAGGAACTGAAAATCATCTTTATCACTCTGAAAAACACATTGTAAAGAAATACATGTATATAATATATAGTTATTTAGCCGTTAGTGGAGTGGTGGGAAGTAGGTGCAGAGTTCATAATATTCAACATTCAGAGTAACCCTAACCATAACAAATGCTGAATGCCTTTTATTAGGGGTGGGGCATTTATTAGGGATTATACGGAAGGAAGTGTTTTAACACGTATGTATTTTTCACAACTTTGATATTAAAGAAACTAATCCTTCAAATATACGGCAAAAGTGCACTACAAAACTGTTTATCAAAACTCTAGCTATGTCATATAATAATGTATACGTGCCAATTAAACGTATCGGTTTATTCAAGGATTTTTAACATACCTGCGATACAGGGTTTGACACTAACTTTTTTACCAAGGGGCCACACGGCCCTTTACTTTTAGAATCAAAGGGCCCTTCCCAATTTTTAAGGGCCCCGACACAGTTTGATATTATATAATGATGGAAACTGTTTATTCAGTTCTAGGTTAAAAATAATATCTACTACTCCTTCTAACCAACTACCGGTACAGCTGTGTTTGTTCTCAATGTATTTTGTTGTATTACTGAATTATGCTGTATTACTGTATAGTTAGATACCCACAATACTCTCTACCGGTGACAGTATTTCCATCTTCCACACTATTCACTTTGGGCTTGGACTTTGATTAAATCAAATTTCTACCCAAGGATGTACGCGTTTGTTGAGAACCCTGGACAGTTCCATTTTATTAAAGTTATCTACTCAATTAAAAATTATTAATAAATTAAACATGTTATAATAGGAGAACATTGGGTGATGGAAAAATGTAGATTTGTGTCAAAGTTTTGATGATTAATTTTAATTTGCATATTTTTACCGTTTTTTCCTTTGTTCACCC